>JAQFVV010006630.1:116131-219095 GCA_028023455.1 Epiperipatus broadwayi | reverse complement strand
ATTTATTTATACATTATTTTATATTGAGGACTTCAGTAGTGGTATTTCTGATACTGTAATGTTTACAAAAGGAATACATTTATTTGAAGGCGTAATCTAGCTACCTAAAATTCTCGAGTATTTCTAATGCATGCCTTGGGGAATTTATACCTTTGCAATGCAAGAGTCTAAAGTAAGATTTAAGAGTAACGGCGGACATATATTTATTTAATTAAAATATTTATTTTATGACTAAGGGCAAACATTTATTTGAGAGTGAATTACGAAGATAATGCAGAGGTGGAGTGATATATAGAATAATAAAATTAAGTAAAGGAACACGTGGTATGCTTTAGAAAGGCGATATGGAATGGCAGTATATTGAAAGTGCAATGCCGCGAATGAGTTTATAAGACTGTCGGGCCCGACGAAGTAAGGTGTCACATAAGCATAACCAGGGGCAAGCGGTCCATGTCGCAATTTGGTGGCTGGCTGCATGATGGCTCAAATCCTACAGGAGCATTTATTATGTCCGCTTGTGTAGGACAACTGGGGTTAATTTCAACCCTGAAGAATCTGGAATATTTACGGCAGAATAGATCATCGCGTCTTTAAAACGTAACACATATATAAGTATAAACGATTATGATAAGATTTAAATAGATTTCTAATTCATCCCTACATTATCAACATTTACTAAAGAATGTTGGTGACTTTCAAAGAAATGTAATTTTCTGGAATTATTCATGATGATTTAATAAATACAAAACATATAAATTGGGAATTATTATAACTAATACGTCAGCCATTTGCGAAGTAGTAGACCCCTGCATTACAATAAATGATGCATTGAATGCGTGTCGATTTATATGAAAGTTAAGTTAGTTATGAAAGCAAATATTAATGAAAATTTGACACGCATTCATTGTTCCAAGCGATTATAGATTTAAACTTTGAAAATTGAGACAATTATGAGCATGCAATAATTAAATAATAACGATAGATAAAATGTAGATTTGAGAAATACGCACCCAAGAAAGATAGAGTGAGATAAGCTAGATTATTAGAGAAATTTACACATTAAATTAATTATTCAATTTTAGTTATACAAATGATAGTTTTTACATTTTATAATTTAGATAAGTAATATGAAGAAGTGCTATAGCATATTATTAGAGTACTCTAGAGTTTGAACACAGACAGGTACCTACCTGTTTTATAAGACATTTTCTGATTCCATTAGTTTAGTAGCCAAAGGTTCGTGATTAGCAGTTCTTTCTTGTATTTAGACGTTTCATTTATTTTAATAGCAGCTTTCTCATTTATTTCAGGCAGCAGATCTTCATGGTGAATTTGTGACGGGCAATGGAAAGTTCGGCATCCAATAGGCCATCTCCTGATGGAGAATAATCTAGGTGCTTTACTCGGTCATAACTTGGCAGGAACAAATTATTTTTAAATTTTGGAGACTCAGTGATCGAGAGCAAAGCTAAAGTTGAAGTGAATGTCTCCAGCAAGTCTAAGACGGCCTCTTTTCTTATCTTGATCTCTCACATTTTTGTTAAGGTATTTTTAGGTTCTACTTAATCTGCCCTGAGGATAATCAATGCCTTTTGTTGGTTTTAATTATAAAGAAAACTGCCGTTCTATTGTTTACATTTTACATTTACTAATTACATTTTGGGGAATTTTTCTTTAATTAAACTATTATCTATCACTGACCGATGCTTTTAAATTTCAAAGACAAAAAGGGAACATAAGATTATTTTAACTTTTAATTAAATATTACATCAGATTTTTTTAGAATTATTATTAAATGAAATTTAAACAAAGCAATAAATACGAACTTTATAATCCAAAATAAATGATTGAAATTATACAAAATTATATAACTAAAAGAAATCTAAATTATATTATTTTATCCCTATTTATTGCCTTTAATTTGAGATCGAAATGTGTGCATGTTTATGCTGAATTCTACATAAATTTATACATTTTTAATATTGCTACACACACAATTCGATACCAAAAAGTTTAAATTTGGGCGGGATAGACCGGTCAGTGAGAGACGACAGAAAAAGGTGAAACTTAAGATTCGAATATGAATCTTACTGTTTCAATATACAAGCACATGTATCACAAAAATCATGAAGTAAACAGCATATGAAGATTGATTTTAATGAGGAAATTAAAAGATTTTGGACCTAGAAAGATTTTTTATTTTTTGAGTAGTTGTTTGAGTGTCAATATGTGGCATTGCTATAAATTGAAGAGATATTTGATTGGATATAGTTTTTAACTGACTGTTGATAGTTGATTGGACAAATTTGTGTGGGTAGGTGTTATCTGTTGGCATTATCTGGAGAAGACATTGTATTTTGGGGAAGTAACTGAAGGTAGTTGTTATTAGGTTTGCAGTTTTTTTTAATATGAAAAGTGCAAATGATGTGCAATTCTAATCCATTGCTCATTAGTGAGCAGCAGATATATACATTGTTTTTCTCAACCACAAAAGCTTGTTGAAGAATGATAAGATCTTCAATGTGAATGTATTTGTGAATGTAATTATGGGATTGTAGTAAGTTACATGAGTGTTGATGAACTAGTTAAACAATTGCACTTTTGAGTATATCAATAGGTAGGATTTTGATAATGATATAATGTTTCTTTCTGCCTCAGCTTTGAAATTGTTTTGTATTTTGTTCTTCATTACATTAGTGACCATAAAAAAAAAACCCAAGGAAGTTAGTATGTTTACCTTGAGTCAACAAGCTAATTCACATCACACTATATAAAATAAATGTTTGTTTACATATGTTTACCTTGGTAAATCTGTGGGTATGCCATCCTATTGTAGAGTAATAAGGTGACAGTTTTGTTTGGATTGAACATTAGTCTTCTTTTTGAATTTTGTGTGAGATTGCTAATTGTTTTTGGATAGGAGGAAGAACGTAATATTGTCATACATGCAGTGCATGTTACAATGCATTTTGTATCTGGATGCCAGTGAAAGCTTGCTGTATTTTTATTAGAAATTGGTAAATTATAAAAAGTATGGAGCTGAGAGGTGAACTTTGAGAGATTTATTGTGTATGAATGAATGACAGAGAATTGTTGCCACAGTGTAAATTTCATGGATCAACATCAAGAAGGTTAGAATATATAATAGGGTAAGTAGAATTGTGGGGTTAGCTAACATATTTATTAACACATTGATATTGACAAAGTGAAAGGCCACTTCCATGTTGATTTGAATTGTGATGGGCATGCACTTTTTGTGGTCCAGTACTATCTTAGGAACACCTTGAAGATGAGCACAGTGTGTGCTGCAGATGAAAGCTTCCTTGCAAATTGTATTAGTAAGTTAAGATTCTAACTTATCCTTAATAACTATTTCAAAAATCTTGATGGCTAATGGACCTATGGATATATGCCTCAGGTGGGAGAGTGAATATTAGAGTTAACTTTTTGTTGTAGAATCATTGTAATCTTTCAATGATGGGGAGCTTCTCTAATATGTAATTAAGGTTGCAGGTGTTGGGCAGTGAAGTGACTTAGAAGTGTGAATATACATTTGAGAATGTCATGTGTTTATGAAATGTATCTAAAAGACTGAATATTTCTGTAAATAAGTTAAATGGATGATATATTTGCCTCTATTTGAAGTGATGATATATAAACTCCATTGCAGTATAGGTGAACCCTGCAACTTATAGTGTCATGGGAAGTCTTATAGTAGGGAGAGGAGTATCCAGTGATGATATCCAACCGGTTTGTGCAAACTGGTTCTTAAAATTAAAAAAAATTAGCGAACCAGTAGTTAAATTATCCGAAAATAAATTTTGTTATTATCCTAAAAAAGAGTTGAATTAACAAATTACTTAATTATTTTCAACAATAATCTAGAACATTATTTGTATTTTTTTTTTGTTGTTATATCTAATGTAACAATGATTCTTTTTAAACAGATTGGGCTCAAAATGCTTTCCCCAGAATAATTCGACTATACGATATTGCACTTGGAATGTGTGATATGCGCTATGAAATTTGAGTGATTAAGAATTATTCTGCAAGAAATAATTCACAACATTTTTATTTTAAGTAATTAAATCCATTATTTATCGCATTTCAAATTAGTTTCTTTAAAAGTATACAAATAAAAAGTGTTATTTTATTAGTGATAAAGGAACCCATATTTAATTTTTACACAAAATAAGTACGAAATTAATTAACTTAGTTTACTTACATTTAACAGAGGCATTATTAAAATTAAAAATTAGAAAATTCGGCACAAATGTATTTATGTATTACCATATTTTTTTTAATGAAATTTACTCTTGCTGAAATTATTTTACTTTAAAGATAAAATAACTTCATTCAAAAAGACCTATCATTGCGAAAACAAACAATAACATAAAACCATTGTTCAAATGATTTTGTTATGCGACGTTGTTTTAACTATGTATTTAACTTTTATTTTTTATTTAAATACTTTATTTCTTCACTTACATATTTATTTGTTTTTATTTGATTAGTAAATTTAATGGATGATCAGCTGTAATAAGTTTATAGTACATTATTTTCATTTAGTTTGCTATATCTGATGTAACAGTGTGTCTTTTTTTTAACAATAAGTTCAACATATTTTTTCTAGAATAACTTGGCAAGATGATAAATATAACAATACCTTTGAATCATCAAGTAGCATGACTCGTTTTCAAATATTTTTTTCTTTTTCTTTTTTTTAATTTTAATATTTTATTTCAGTTTTAGGATTTGTTACAACTCATTTGTATCAAAAATCAATTAATTAGATGTTTTTTCTAAGGTGAATGTAATACGAGAATATAATAAAAATAAACCTTTCACGAGAAATGAAACAAAAATGCCAAACAATATCAGATTCCTTCATAAAAGATCCAAAAACTGATAGAGAATCGAAAACGATAGTAAAGGATGATATTTTGAATCAAGTTTTGTTTTCTGTTTCTTCTGATGTTGTAACAGAAAATAATGTTGACAACACAAATAAGCTGTCCAGTTCCAAAAGTACAAAAGATGCATATAAAATAAATGTAGATAGTGACCTTCCTGGATGCTGGAATATGAAATAAGCCAATGAATTCAAAGAAAAATATTGTGGTTTACTTATTATTGGAAAAAAACTTGAGTGTGATTACTATATCAAAATCGAGTCAATAAAAGTGAAGGCAGCTTATGTGTCAAAAGAATGGAGAAATAATATTCCAAGTGGAAAAAATAAAATGGTTCAACAAGCCTCTCAAAAAAAAAAATAAAGGAACACTTTTCATCAAAAGCACACCAGATATGTGTGATGCAATTGAAAGTGCAAAAAATGCAATTTTCAAATTCATAGACAAAGTTCATGAAAAATTTATGAGCTCCATCTGTAAAATTTTCAGTATGGTTTGCACTTTAGCAAAACGAAACTGACCATTTTCTGATATTGTACATTTGATAGAATTATAAAAAAAGAATGGATTAGATATGGGAGTGGGACTTCATTCTCAATTCCTGGCTGTCAAAATTGTCAAGCACATTGAAAAATACATTAAAAAGAAAGTGTTTAGAAAAATAATAGATCAGAATTTAAAGATATGTTTATAATTAATGAGGTATCAACAATATCATGCAAACCAGTCCTTATCATTTTTATTAAGGTTAAAGATGCAGATTTCTCACCAACAATTTTTGTAGATTTAGTGGAATTACAAAACAAAGATGCTGAAACCATTTACACTGCTCTACTACAAAGTCTGCAATCAGTAGGATTTGATAATCCATATTTGAAGAATAATTTGATTGGATTTTGTTCAGATGGAGTAATTGTGATCCTGGGAAGGTGGTCAGAAGTGAATGTTAAAATAAAAAACCACTATCCTGAGATTATTATTTGGCATTGTTTGAGTCATCATCTTCAGCTTGTGCTGGAGGATTTTATCAGGCATAAAGCAAATGAATCACTTTACAGCATTTATTAATGAAATATGTAAAATCTTTCATCAGTCTAATAAAAACCAAATGGCATTGAGTAAAATTTCAACCATTTTGGGGATTGGAAAGTCTAAAAATTGTAGAATTTTTGACCCAAGATGGGCAGCATGCCATCAAAGAACAGCAGTTGCAACATGGTGAGCCTATCCAGCACTATATGATTGTTTTTCTACTAATAAAAATTTTTCTGGAATGGCTAAACATCTTGCCAACAAATATTTTATGAGATCTAGCTTTAAGAATCGATATTCTAGAAGAAATTGCTTTGTTGGTGGATGCTATTCAAGGAAGAAGTGTAAATATATTGCATGCTGAACAATTGATTAAGAAAACAAAGCATTTGAATATCTCAGAAAGAAGAGTGGTAGTTATGAAAAAATAATAAATAAAACTATCTCTTCTAAGGAATTCTTGCATATTAATTTTGTTGAAGACAACAAATGAATGAATCTTCCCCATCAAAAATTACTGAATGTAGTGATAACAAATATGGAATTAAGATTAATGGATTGTAATAGCATAAGTAATAATATTCAAGATAGAAATCATAAAATCTATCAATTAGATAAAATTGTGAACCCAGATGCTTGGAATCTGGAAGAAGCTGTAGTTCTCTGCAAAGAATTTGAAGAAAAATTATCAGATTTTTACAATGCATTTCACCATGACATTTCAATTAATGATTTTTATGATTATGTTGAAAATGTTTTGAGAAATCACCAGAAACATATTGTACATGAAGCTATCCAAAGAGCTAAAAAATATAATTAAAACCAAGGCTGAATGACGGTTTCTGTGCTGAACACAATTTATTCAGATAAAATAAATCATCTTGAAGTGAAAAATGTGGCAAATTCTTCTAGTAATAAATTGGATAGGTCTTCCATTAGATCACTGGGATTGCAGTGACTCAGTTCAAGTTTGGCTAAGAAATCACAATACAGCTGATGATGCTATAGTCAAAAAGCATCATCAACCTGAAGAGACATATGATGTGACTAGAATGTCAATATGAAAATATCTTGTCAAATAAATAAGCTTTTTTTTCAATGATAAAAAGGGTTTAATTCTTTTTTGATTCCATAAATGAGATTGCAAAGTACATCATAGTGCATATGTGCACTGCAGCACTTTTTTGTGTAGGGGGGGATCATGCAAAATTTCTGAAAAGTCACCAAAAAATTTTAGGTATGAAACCAAGAAGTGATTTGCTTCCATGCTTAGAAAAAAAAAATAAACAGAATAGGTTCTTAAATACAACCTATTTTTAGAGAACGGGTTTTTGGAAACTTGGGATATCATCACTGGGAGTATCCCAGATGCTATCAGAAATATCTCTTAGTCCATGTATCTTGCTGACTGAGGAAAATCTTGCACTTTTTATGGCTAAGAAGTTTTTAAGAGTGTTACATATGTTATATGGCTGTGTGAGTATATACATGTTGTACATGGGCTGTTTGAGGTTTGACAGTGTATTTTGTCTATATAATTAATCATCCAAAGCTAATAGTGTTGGAGATGGGGAATTGTGAATGATGTAATCAGTGTTGAATGATAGTACCTTTATGAAAAGTAGATGTATTTTTGCAGAGCTGTGCTGCATATCTTTGATCTTGAGCAGCATGAAGATGAATTCTGGTGAAAATGTAGAAAGTGGTATTCTGATGGTCATTTGCAGTGGTGTTATGATTGTTTAAACCTGTTAGATTGATTGATAAAGTTTATGCAGATTGGTCAGATAATGGTGAGAGATTTAGGTTTAAAATGACAAGATGATGTAACATACATGAGTAGAAACAGAGATCAATAATCACTTATTAGTGCTGCAGGAAAGGTTTTAAGATGAGTGTTATTCTTGAGATGATGATAGGACTTGGTGGTATATGTGTAAATATGATGTGGAATAATAAAAAGTTGCAAGTTTATATTAATACAAATGATTTTAAATAATATGAATGGACAGCCTGGGTTATAAGTAAGCCAATGATCCTTGAGGATGATGATGTGTCGCTAAAGAAGGTGCAGAAACCATCTCTGTTCAGGTATACTGTGGGATTAATATGTGATCTACTGTAAATCTTTAGTTTTTGAAATCCTATGATATGACTTTGGGTGATATTAGTCCATTGCTTTAACTGTTATTTTGTGCTTGAATTTAGACCATGAACATTAAATGCAGTTATCTTCAATTTCATAGTGGTTGTTAAAGGAATTAGGTTTCTATATTGTATTTCATGCAATGCTTTGATATACATGGTTTCGTTTGGTGTGCATACATTGTTACCTTGGAATAGATAAAATTCATAGACACAGTGGCTTTTTCTGAAAAGCTAATAATGGTTAATTGGCTGTTAGCTTATTCCATATTAGTTCTCTGCTGCATATTTTGGTGACCTGGCCACCTTTTTGTTTTGGTTAGTAGTGAGAAGCATGGAGTGAGTGCCTCCTTGGAATAAGTAAAAGTTTTTTTAATAATAATGTGTGAACTGGGTGGCTTGTTAGTGTTGCTTATCTCATTGATGGAATTTGATGCAGTTCTGATGCTTTGTTTTTAATGTCAGCTATAAAGTGTTATATATTAGTTAACATGTGTGATTGGTTTGTAATCAATTGGGTGGCACTTTTAGGGGTCATGCTTGTAGTATCTGAGTTGTTCATTGTGAGATCTGTGATATGTGTGTTTTGATCAGTGAGGAGACATCTGCAATGTGTGTACTGAAAGCGTAATTAGCATCACTTTCATCATGGACATTTGATTAGCTATAGTGATGTGGGCATGGCTGACATATTGGTGTTCAATTTATCTTGTCTCATTATTGGTTGGCAGCACATGTGGCTGCATAAGTAGCACTGTGGAATCAAACATTTTATATAAAAACAAAGCATATTCTCTTGATGCACAATGTGGGTTGTTATGTTGTTTGGATCTAGGTTTCTGTATAGTTTTAGTTTAAAATCATTTAGTTATTGCTATTGATGAAGATGAATGTATCCTCAAGGTACATGTGATGGAAAGATATGATTTCTCCAAATGGTTCTATCATCTTCTAGAAATCTTGGACAGTGTATCTGAGGTACATGTTTTTATGTGCTCCAGTAATGCATTATTGATTGTCTGGATTAATAATAAGAGCATAGTTGTTTAGGGTTTTGATTTCAGATTTGAAGCAGTTTCTTTTGCTTTTATGGAAATATTGTATAATAAGATATGTAAGGTTGGGATATTCTACAATCTTCAAACCTGTATCCCAGAGGCTGTGCAAGGATATTGTTTCATATAGCTGTGATCTCAGAAATTTATATGATAAAATATCATTGTCTGTCGCAGATAATATGATTGAAAGTGAAGAAAAAATTTCTTGGAAAACTATGATATTATTAAACATATCATTTATGAACTCCAATGTATCTCAGTCCACTATATGTTGAGGCTGTTTGGCTTTCTTGGAATTGCAGATCAATTCTCTGAGATCTTTTATGTTAATTTTTCGAAATTGTTGTGTTGTTTTATTATAGCTAAGGTTGAAACTTTTTTGTTACTTTTTTACTGTAATTTATTTTTAATGGCACTTGCATATGATTTATTGTTATTTGAAGTTGGCTGCATTACAGGGAGTATTTTGACATTATCTACATGGTCAACTGACTTAGTGGCCACCATCTTTTCTAGTTTTACATAGAAAATTTATTTATTTTTCTTTTTTAATTTTTAAAACTTCAATAGTTAAATAGAGATTGTTTAAAAAGTTATTTGTAATTGATGAATTTTATGTATTAATTAAATATATGTAAGTCTTACTTGGTAGTATAAACACTTTTGGCAGTTTTTGGGGTTTAAGCCTAGAACCTTGGAATTTGTTAGACATGAATGGCTTGGTGATTAGGTTTGTACATCTATTAAGAATTTTTCCATTACCTACCATGCCTGTACATAATTTACATTAATACATGTAAACAAAATTTAAGCTTTAGCATAAATGTATATTTCTAGATAATATGGCCCTAATTATAACAAATTGTTTATACATTCTAGTGAAAACCAATCAGCACTTATATGCGATGGTTGACATTATCCATCTAGGTCTTAATGTAAGTAAGAACAATTTAGCCTACATAAAACAGTTGGTAACGTTCACTCTCATTGTTAATTTTTTATTAGGCACCAGGATCAGCTTAGATATCCCTATTAAATCAACAATGGAATGACTCTACCCTGTAATACAAATCCTCTCTTTAACATAAGGAAAAACCATTAAGTATCACATGATCACTATCTCTTATACTAGCACATATTTGTTTATAACATAAGGAAACAAATAACCACATATATTAAACCTATGCTGCATAAATTTTAGATGAACTAATGGAAGTGAATTATATATATATATCTTGATACCCAGAACAACTTGAAATACAATAAGTTGTGTTTGTCTCAACAATTGAATTTTTCAATGATCATTGAGATACATTTTTAGAGGCTTAAACAAAGACAGATTATAATATCCTTTCTTTTTTAAGAGCATATTTATTTTAATTCAACAATAAAAATGTAATATAATAATTATAAAGATTTATAGGATCTGTTGATCATATTTATAGTTCGTAAGGATGGATTTATTTAATTTCCTTTTTTTTATTATGTGTTATGTGGAATATCTTAAAAGTTACTTCAATAAATATTATGAGTTCAAAGTTTAATTTCTTACCAGTAAGATAGTTCAGTACAATAGTTCTTTGGCAAAAAATATAATCATCAGGTTCTTACTCTATGATCTGTATGTTAGGTTATAGCTTTTATGTGATGCTTCTATTTCGGGCAGATGATGACTTTGTTCTTCTAAATCATTATACAGATGTCCAATGGAAAGAAAAAACTGGCAATGGGCAGGCATTCTAGCTACCCATCTGAATATTGGCAATTTTCGTGGTGTAACACTGGATCTTGTAGCATATGCAAGAAAATAAGAAAAATACCCCTTTATTTATGCTCATCTGTTTTATATCCCCAGAAAACTCATCACGTATGTGAATGTTGAACATCTCCCAAATTCCTTCTTTAAATTTTTATCTTTCATTAGATTTTTGCTCTCAAAGTTCTCTTTCTTGGCCATATTTAATTACAAATGTCATACTCTGCAGAACTTTTATCAACATTTCAAATCAGTAGTCACTTTTATTATTTAAATTTGCTTTCTTTTTCTTTATTAAAAAAAATATAATGTGCATGCCTGAAGGGAAAAAAAATTCTAACTTTAATCAAATAAAAGATTTTATATATACAAATTTACCTAACTTATCTTTCTTTTTTTTATATTACATTCTCAGCAAAATCTTCAAATTCAACTGCAAACATGCCTTGCACAGTTGCATCATCATATTTTTATTACGTTAAGTTGGCGATTGTTTTCTGATTAGTCTCTTTTTAAATTACTTCTTACAGATCATTTTGCTACTGAATTAAAAATCTTGAATTGTATGGATAATATTAATATTTGTGTATATATTGCGAAGTTATTTTTTTAAAAATTAAATTACTTATTATCTATTCAAAATTAAGAAGAGATTTTTATGGTAGATAATGTTAATGATGCATGTTTGGAATTCCAAGCTATTTGTTTAAATTTAATTGCTAAAGCAAAATTTCATTTAAAATTGACTAGTAAAAATAAAAGAAGATTGCCCCGGATAACAGATGCTCTGGTATGCAAAATTAATCAGAGAAATGTGTTAAAAGCTTTGGATAGCTCATCAGATGCTTTAAAAACACGTAGTGTTGAAATTAAATCTGATATTAGAAAGTTGAAGTTTAGATATTATCAATAATTTCTTGGTGATAAAAATGTTTCTTTAAAGGGAGAACAATAAATTCTTTAATTAAAAAATCTTCTACTAATCCTATTAAATGTATTAAATATAATGAAAATTTAATTGTCTTCTTATTCATATTTGAATTCTTTTTATATTCTGATGTTTCTGAATGTCAGTTGTCTGTAGCAATTGATAGTTTAAAAAATGTCAGTTCTTTTGGATTAGATGATATAACACCTAATATACTTAAAGGAAATAAGTTAGCATTTTTACCTGTTTTGGTTCGATTATTTAATCTATCCTTGCAATCTGGATCATTTCCAGAAAGTTTGAAAGTTAATGTTATTACTTCTGTCTATAAAAAGAGCAATTCTACTTTTTCTTCATATGTCATAGCATCGGCCGGGACGCGAACCCACAACCGTTGAACAACTACTGTGATGGCAGCTGCGATACCTCTCGGCTAACAACGCAAGACGCAATTCTACTTTTATGGTTAATTATAGGCCAATTGCCATTATTTCTATTTTTTCTAAATTATTAGAAATGATTGTTAAGGATTAAATGTTGTCATTTGTTTAAAAATAAAATTTTATCTGATCATCAATATGGTTTTCTTCCTGGTAGAAGTGCATTAGATGCTTTAAAACATCATGTTCATTATTTAACATCTTCGTTAGATCATAAACTTAAAACATTGGCTATTTATCTTCATTTATATAAAGCATTTGATTCTGTTAATCAAATACTTTGATTAAGCATTGCTATTTGTATGGTTTTTGTGGTTCTATTGGTATGTGGTTGGAGAGTTATTTAAAAAACAGTTTACTAATATTTATTGTATTGTCAGTGATGTGGTCTTGATTAATTGTGGAGTTCCACAAGGTTCAGTACTTGGACCTCTATTGTTTTTAATTTATATTTATGATTTATTTTTACTGAAATTACATTCTAAGATTTGTGATTTTGCTTATATTGCTTTATCCTTTAATGCTGTTTTTTATAGTCATCTTAAAAAAATAGTGAATGAGGATTTAGACTCAGTTGGGAAATGGCTGGCATAT
This sequence comes from Epiperipatus broadwayi, assembly GCA_028023455.1. Taxonomy (NCBI): domain Eukaryota; kingdom Metazoa; phylum Onychophora; class Udeonychophora; order Euonychophora; family Peripatidae; genus Epiperipatus; species Epiperipatus broadwayi. Next base: position 206,229 of record JAQFVV010006630.1, on the reverse strand, counting down.
TATTCATTGTTGGTCAATTTAGATAAAACAAAATGTTTTTTTTTTATAAGCATATTTTTTTTCTCTTAAGAGTAAAGTTTGCTGTGAAACAGTAAGGTCTGCTTTGCAGATCTTCATTTCACCTTTTCTCACCTACTTCCTACCTCATACCTTAGTTTGAACCCCAATCTATCGTAGTGTGTCTGCAATACACTTATATACCGAAAATCCCACCTAATTTTAAACTACGAGTACAATGCTCATATTATATATATAAGTCATTCCCAAATAAATAAAAGATTGTAGATTATGTATATGTTCACATAATTTTGATTTATTAAAAAGTAGGTTACATAAGTCGTAATTGCGCACACACTATGATACGCATTTTAAACATAACAAAATTATAAATTGTTAAAGTTATTTTGTTTGAATCTGTTTACAAATGTATTACTGTTGTAATATATTTTGATTTAAAATAAAATTCATTTAGTAAATATTCGTTTAGTAAATAGATTCAAATATTGCAATTTAAAAAGTAAAATCATTTTCTTTAATTTAATAAAAGTTATTTCAAATATTTCTGTTAAAATAAATGATGGACAATAGTTTAATTAGTTAATATTATATAAGTTTATCTAAAAACAGCAGATGTCCACTTAAGGTTTTCTTTAATTAATAAAAGTAATTTTAATTAAATCTTGTTTGTAATTCGAATGTCGACAGGGAAAGTAACAAAAGAAATTAATTTATGTTGAATTCCTTTAGACATTCCGATGATTTAATTACAGCTGATAAGTCCGATATTTTTGTAATGCTCCAGGGCAGTTCTATTGTTAAATTCCACTATAAAAAGGTTTTCTTTTGTTCTCCAGTTAGTTGTTTTTTATTCTAATGTGTCTAAAAGAAATCATTCTGTGTTCTATTCTAATAATTTGCTAACCTTGACATGTCAGAGTAGAGGCGTTAAGATGGCTATGTCCCCTCGGAATAGCCAGCCGTTGCTCCATACCATCGGAAATTATCACACGGACCCCGAAACTGCTGCTGCCGCTGCCAAAAATTTGAACATTCCAGATTTTGCTGCTGAATTATAAAACCTGCCAAACATCTACCTGCCAATGCGTCTCCAGAGGTAACCTAAATTAACCCAAGAGCTCTTGTGATAACTAACATGCTATAGCTATTTAAAATTGTTTTTCTTATATTTCACATAACTTCATTATGTATTTCTTTAACATGTTTAAATATACTCAACATTTTGCTCTCTATCCTTGGGTTAATATTTTCTATTTATAAAGCTTTCTGTTATTTTATTATGATAATATGTCAGAATCATCTTTGACCGAGTGAACTATTCCCTTTATTGAAAGTAAGACGCTGCTATTAAGGCATATTTTAAATTTATAATTTTCCAATTTTATTATCTTGCAAATCACTCGTTCGAGGGCGATTCTTTTCTTTAATATAATATAATCACATAGTTTAAAATCTACATGTTATTGATTTTAATCTAATATAAGAGTATGTGCAAAGTCAATGATTAAATGTGTCTCCTAATGCATGATTGCTTATATAAATCTATACTTACTTTTCAAACCTGCAAGCATGCATTTTCTTATTTTAATTACCGTGTTCTACTTTAATTATAAAGTTCATCATTGATGTCAAGAATGTGCGGACCCTTTTTAAATGAATTTCGGGGACTTTGATTGGGCATTTCTCTTAATCCAAGTAAAACCCATTCAGTATGTTTTATATACTCTAGTCTCGTATTGCTGGTACATGAATTGGTTGTTGAGACAACTTTGTTTTATTTTTCCAAGGATTCTTTACACGGCTAAGGCCATTTTCTCCACGCTTGCGGTTTCCAGGCAGAGGGTGTCCCAAATGACCCCCCTGGGAATTAAACGCAATCGTCACACAGTCGCTAAGTTTCAGCTGTTCATCAAAATACTTTCCTATGGGTTAGTGGCGAGACGCCCTTGGTAATCATTCCGGTTATTCGATATTGTATTATTTTATATTTATTTTACAAAGCATCCGTGACTTAAACGTGTCACACCCTCCAACTTTAATAAATTCATTATCAGCAATACTGACCTCCCAATGTAACTTTATTATTATTATTCTCAAATAAATGCTTTGATCACAGTCCCACTTTGTTGCTTAACAAGCTTTTGTCCGTACTATTCTCGAAATCAATGAATATTTTAGAACACTTAATTTCAAATATTTTCTTAAACTTGTATACTTACTCAAAGCACCTCGCACATGTTCCTATCTCGTCAAGCACATTATCGTAATGCTATTAGCCCGAGGAATAGAATATATCACTTTGTTTTAAAACCTTTTGTCATTTATTGAAATATAATGCCAATAATTATTTAATACGCGTCCCTGTCTCATATAAGCAGACAGTGGCGTTATATCTATATTTATATAAATAAATTGTGTGAAATTATTTAAAACTAAATTTGATCTCTTACTTTATTTGATTCCTATCACTGTCTCGGTCTATATATATATTTTCTGCATTTCTTTTGTAAATCCATAGACGTTAATTAGCCACCCAAACTTCTTTTACTATAGAGTCTTTTGTTTCTCCCTGACCACCAGGCACCGGTCAAAGGTCATACTAGTAGTGGCATCAGATGCGTTGTCACGTAGATGGCGCTGTGAAATTTGGGCTTTAGATTCAAACTTAGTATATCTAGAAGGCAACCCCTCCTAGAATGTTCAGTTTCGTGTCTGGGGTTTAAATTCTGCAGTGTGTTAGCAAGATAGACGATTCTGACCGTTACATAGTAAATTTTTTTTTCCGGGTCCATGGCTTGCCCAAACGTGGAGCCTCAAGTATTTAAACACCCACATCCCTGTAGATCTTAATTATTTAAACACCCACATCCCTGTAGCTTAATTTTATCATTTTGTTTCATATGTAATCACTCAAATCCTTTATAATTTTGATATATATAATATTTTCAAACTCTATATTATCTATTTGCGTGTATATTTCATGTATTTTGTTTGACTCGGGCATTCAATTACTTATCCTATATAATCAGAACTTGTCCAAACATGCTATAGTGTGATACGAGCCATCTGTATTATCTGTATTTATTGTTTCACTTAAATCACGCTATGTACGCATAGCGTAAATTACTTAAACATTGTCCCAGTGTGAATATTGTGACAATTATGAATATTTCAAATATTGTATTTTCTATCAAAATAAAGTTTTATCGGCTCAATGCGCAAGATAGCATAATAATAATTTTGTACGGTAATGACCTAGATACGTAATAGGCTATCGTATGGAATTCAGAAATAATTATAAATCAAATGTTGTAATCAATAAAAAAAATGCGAATGTTTTAACGAGTGCCCATTGTTAAATGGAATAGTTATTAAAATTAATTTTGGGAAGCTAACAGTCTATGGATATTTTTAACTGGTGACATGGCGCCCAAGGGTAATTTCACTAAACGGAGTTACTTCTAAAATAAATTTTGTCACCAGGCTCAATTCTTTTGTATGTAATTTGTTTTTGTCCAATGCGTGTAAATTTTTCTTAGACCAAATAATGAGACATGAATCGGATCAATAATTATGTAAATAAAAATATATATGTATGCTAATCTTAAGTAAGAAGGAACAAAATAATTATACTCGGATCTAGCAAATGTTAACATATATAAATAAAATTTGCTTGAGTTTAAAAATATATATGTTAGCGAAATATTTTGACAGATAGAATTTAAAATATTTTTTATGTACGGGCAGTAGAATATATGTATGTGGCAGCAGAGTTAAACAAGAAATTTTTGCAGTAATAAAAGGGTAGTAGTCGGGGGTTTTAGTGATAAACCTAAAAGCAGCAATTAGGCCAACAGAACCGAGAGGGAGATAGCCTATTAGCCATTAATAAAATTGTAATTAAACGTAATAATCGCAAAGAATCAAACAAGGAAAAATAATAAGAGTATTTTTTTTTTTACCGTATTAGTTTTAATAAGCTCAACGTAAAACAGTTTAAACATTTTCTTTATCAGTGCTATACATTGTGTTTAAGAGTTTTTAGGATATATTAATATAGTTAGCAATAAAATAAAAGGAAAAAAATCATCATCGATCACGGTAACATCCAAGGCCATGGATAATATGGACAACAACCATGCTGATCAAGAACCGGACCCATCCGGATTTCTTGATCTCCTCCAATAAGTATGAGAACTGTCCAGCAAACGAGCAAGGAAGATTCCAATCTAGATTATCTGGTGGAATTATATAAGAGAAGCGAAGAGAGGGCAAGAAAGCAGGAAGAGGAAGCCCAAAGAAAAGAGATGGAGTATAAAAAGTTTACCAGGATGCTCCTCGACAAATTGGCACAAGTGAGAGAAGGACATAGAGCTCTCCAACAGAAACCGGAAGAATACTGCTCATGAAATCGGAAAAAAATGAGCGAATGCCGAGATCAAACTGAGCCAAAAATAATACAATACCTGGACAATGAAGTCCTGATAGCGAAAACAGAACCTGACGATACAAACAGTATCAACGAGACAGTGGATCTAAACCAAAGATGTCAGACCTCTAATGATGATCTACCACCTCCTCAAGAGCATAGTAGTGGGATAGATACAATCCACAGGACCTTAATTCCAGACTTCCGGGTTCAAACCCAATTTGCTAAGATATTAACTGTTAAAATATTTCGAGCAGAAATAGGAGAAAACCCCCACCCACACCTGGATAGCCTGTGGGATTTCTTTCAATTTTATAAAACGGATCCGCATGAACAGACTGCTATTGCTAGCCATCATTTATATGGCTATGCAAAAGATTGGTGGGGCATGTTGGTGAAAAAACCAAACAACTTTGCGAATTACTGTAGCCTGTTACTAAGATATTATTGGAGTGAGGATCGGCAGAGCGGAATTCTAAATACCATTTGCCAGGAAAAGTATGGAGCGATCAAGGAAACACACACGCAATTTTTCATTCGCCAGGTCAATCGCCTTCGATCACTTAGCACGTTTGCGTTTTCTGATACTCATATTATATGTACCGTTCAACAGACTATGCTGCTACCAATATAACAGCTGATGGCGGGCAGCAGAATCAAAGAGGAGGAAATGGCCGAATTCTTAACCACTCTGGATTTCAGTCCCTGGGCCAAAGAACCGCCAGACAAGGTAAAGAGACCTGATAATCCGAGACTGCACTTATTAAAATATAAAGGCAGGTATTACCCACCAGACCCAGGATTATAGTAGTTTTTTTTTAAACAAAAAAAATAAAATAAAAATGGACATGTCACAGGATAAATGAGCAAGGAGATAGGATATAACCAATATTAAACTATTAGATGTTTTTAAATAAAATTTTGTTGAAGGGGGGGAGATAATAGAAAATGTTCGCTAGATGGTAGATTTATTAATATGATCCGGGTATATAATTCAGTTTCGCTTCTTCATTATATTTATATCCTGTACATTGTGGGTTATCTTGTAAATTTTTTTATGCAGGCTTCATAGGTGGACACCTGTTGTAAGATCTTTTTTTTTAACATTTTTTTTTTGTTCCATCACTAAGGGAATGTGAAACAGTAAGGTCTGCTTTGCAGATCTTCGTTTCACCTTTTCTCACCTACTTCCTACCTCATACCTTAGTTTGAACCCCAATCTATCGTAGTGTGTCTGCAATACGCTTATATACCGAAAATCCTGCCTAATTTTAAACCACAAGTACAATGCTCATATTATATATATAAGTCATTCCCAAATAAATAAAAGATTGTAGATTATGTATATGTTCACATAATTTTGATTAATTAAAAAGTAGGTTATATAAGTCGTAATTGCACACACACTATGATACGCATTTTAAACATAACAAAATTATAAATTGTTAAAATTATTTTGTTTGAATCTGTTTACAAATGTATTACTGTCATAATATATTTTGATTTAAAATAAAATTCATTTAGTAAATATTCGTTTAGTAAATAGATTCAAATATTGCAATTTAAAAAGTAAAATCATTTTCTTTAATTTAATAAAAGTTATTCCAAATATTTCTGTTAAAATAAATGATGGACAATAGTTTAATTAGTTAATATTATATAAGTTTATCTAAAAACAGCAGATGTCCACTTAAGGTTTTCTTTAATTAATAAAAGTAATTTTAATTAAATCTTGTTTGTAATTCGAATGTCGACAGGGAAAGTAACAAAAGAAATTAATTTATGTTGAATTCCTTTAGACATTCCGATGATTTAATTACAGCTGATAAGTCCGATATTTTTGTAATGCTCCAGGGCAGTTCTATTGTTAAAGTCCACTATAAAAAGGAGGTTTTCTTTTGTTCTCCAGTTAGTTGTTTTTTATTCTAATGTGTCTAAAAGAAATCATTCTGTGTTCTATTCTAATAATTTGCTAACCTTGACATGTCAGAGTAGAGGCGTTAAGATGGCTATGTCCCCTCGGAATAGCCAGCCGCTGCTCCATACCATCGGAAATTATCACACGGACCCCGGAACTGCTGCTGCCGCTGCCAAAAATATGAACATTCCAGATTTTGCTGCTGAATTATAAAACCTGCTGAACATCTACCTGCCAATGCGTCTCCAGAGGTAACCTAAATTAACCCAAGAGCTCTTGTGATAACTAACATGCTATAGCTATTTAAAATTGTTTTTCTTATATTTCACATAACTTCATTATGTATTTCTTTAACGTGTTTAAATATACTCAACATTTTGCTCTCTATCCTTGGGTTAATATTTTCTATTTATGAAGCTTTCTTTTATTTTATTATGATAATGTGTCAGAATCATCTTTGACCGAGTGAACTATTCCCTTTATTGAAAGTAAGACTCCGCTATTAAGGCATATTTTAAATTTATAATTTTCCAATTTTATTATCTTGCAAATCACTCGTTCGAGGGCGATTCTTTTCTTTAATATAATATAATCACATAGTTTAAAATCTACATGTTATTGATTTTAATCTAATATAAGAGTATGTGCGAAGTCAATGATTAAATGTGTCTCCTAATGCATGATTGCATATATAAATCTATACTTACTTTTCAAACCCGCAAGCATGCATTTTCTTATTTTAATTACCATGTTCTACTTTAATTATAAAGTTCATCATTGACGTCGAGAATGTGCGGACCCTTTTAAATGAATTTTGGGGAATTTGATTGGGCATTTCTCTTAATCCAAGTAAAACCCATTCAGTATGTTTTATATACTCTAGTCTCGTATTGCTGGTACATGAATTGGTTGTTGAGACCGCTTTGTTTTATTTTTCCAAGGATTCTTTACATGGCTAAGACCGTTCTCTCCATGCTTGTGGTTTCCAGGCAGAGGGTGTCCCAAATGACACCCCTGGGAATTAAATGCAATCGTCACACAGTCACTAAGTTTCGGCTGTTCATCAAAATACTTTCCTACGGGTTAGCGGCGAGATGCCCTCCGTAATCATTCCGGATATTCGATATTGTTTTATTTTATATTTATTTTACAAAGCATCCGTGACTTAAACGTGTCACACCCTCCAACTTTAATAAATTCATTATCAGCAATACTGACCTCCCAATGTAACTTTATTATTATTATTCTCAAATAAATGCTTTGATCACAGTCCCACTTTGTTGCTTAACAAGCTTTTGTCCGTACTATTCTCGAAATCAATGAATATTTTAGAACACTTAATTTCAAATATTTTCTTAAACTTGTATACTTACTCAAAGCACCTCGCACATGTTCCTATCTCATCAAGCACATTATCGTAATGCTATTAGCCCGAGGAATAGAATATATCACTTTGTTTTAAAACCTTTTGTCATTTATTGAAATATAATGCCAACAATTATTTAATACGCATCCCTGTCTCATATAAGCAGACAGTGGCGTTATATCTATATTTATATAAATAAATTGTGTGAAATTATTTAAAACTAAATTTGATCTCTTATTTTATTTGATTCCTATCACTGTCTCGGTCTATGTATATATATTTTCTGCATTTCTTTTGTAAATCCATAGACGTTAATTAGCCACCCATACTTCTTTTAGTATAGAGTCTTTTGTTTCTCCCTGACCACCGAGCACCGGTCAAAGGTCATACTAGTAGTGGCATCAGATGCGTTGTCACGTAGATGGCGCTGTGAAATTTGGGCTTTAGATTTGAACTTAGTATATCTAGAAGGCAACCCCTTCTAGAATGTTCAGTTTCGTGTCTGGGGTTTGAATTCTGCAGTGTGTTAGCGAGATAGACGATTCTGACCGTTACAGCTGTAAGTATATTTTGCATTTAATAATATATGCATTTCTCAGATTATTCCTTTGGTAGATAATTATTATTATTTGGGAATATATATTGACTCCAGATTGTCTTGGACAAATCATATTAACTCTCTTTGTTCATGTTTATGTAATTTAAATTGTATGTTTTATTTAGTTAAATTTTTTCCTAGGTTAGCTCTCATTTTTATTTACATTGCCTGTTATCAGGCATTTTATCCTATATCATAATTTGGGGTAATACTTCTCCATATATCTTCTTTGCATGTTTTACAAAATTATAATTTGCACATTATGTGTCCAGGCACCCTCTTTTCTGCCTCAAAGATAGGTACTTTGGAAGACACCACAGTTTTACTAAGTTGTTCAGCTCTCCATAACATATATGTATTTTGGCCTATCACTTATGATGTATTAATGCCTTTATCCACCACAGTAGGTGAGGGTGCATGTGTTTTAAATGTGTTATGACAAAATATGTTTGTTTGAAGTGTCTTCAGGTCATGCTTAGCTACTTTAGTGCTTAAAGGTATGTCAATGTCTGCCTTGTGCTGATATGATAGTTTTATCATCCACAAATCAACCAATAACAATTAATATTTTTAAGTATGTAGATTTATACTGAAACAGTCAGCTTTTACAACCAAACTGTTTCACCTACTATATTCTATAGTAGTATTTCTATCTATATAACTAGGACCAAATTCTCATATATCATGCTAATATTATCATAAAAACCTGGCTAAATTTAAACCTAAATATGTTAACCATGTATGTGTGTGTATATCTACATATAGAGAGGAAATTGCATTTATATATGTAAACCTCTATAAATGCGCACATATATATTTCTAATATTACTTAAATGAAAAATGAGTTGTATACGTAACTTAAGACTCCATATATGCTAGAAGAATAATGTTAACAGAATTTTAAACATTAAAATTTCTTTATTTTAAAAGTTATTAAATTAATAATATTTGAAATTGTATAATTCTGCATATATTGCTAAATTAAATGGTCGAGTTACATATATAACAAAATGTTTTTCCATAATTTTAGATTTGTTTTTCTAGTAATAGTGACGCCAGAAAAGTTAATCCTTCTCATTATAAAATTGACCCAGTTTTAATTAAGGGTTAAAATTAGATTTACATTAAAAGATTGCATAAATTACCGCATGTCACGAAGGTTAAAATTGACCTAAGTGAAAAATAGTCACAGTGCGATTCTACAAAATTTTAGTAAGCTAAGCAAATGAATCTAAAAATAATATAATGAAGGAGAGGGGGGTGCTGCTATAAAAGCTGCTGCAGCCATCTTTGAAGGACACTCTGTATGATTATAATTAAAAATGTACATCCAAATTGATTGATGGTGATTATGTCAGGCTAAAGGGCCAAAATTCTTACCTTCTCACCTCTGATGAGAAGCTGCCTGATGTGGAGAAAGGTGAAGTAACAACCGTCACCACCTAAAGAAGTTCCACGATGAAGAAATAACTTGCCAGCATAGAAAAGAGAAGAAAATGGTAAATACTCCTTTAATTCTAAAGCTTTCAACTAAACTCAACTCTAAAATGTTAGCTTAATCTAAATCAATGGCCATAATAATAATGTAAACTAAACTTACTTCTAAATGTAATTTTTATTTTGTTTCAATCTTAAAATCTTGCCTGATTCCATAATTAAACTGATCTAATAGTTTATAAACTGATTTCTGATTTACTGTTATGATTCATTAACTGATAAATACTTGCTTCACAGATTTAACTGCTTTTTAATTTTATCTGAGTTATTTTTGCATTAATAACATATTTCATTTGTTAATATGATTTCTTTATTTATTGGTTTACTTGCTGAATGTATTTATGATTGATTTAGTTACGTATTCATCCTATTTTGAGTAATTAAAAGATATTTATTTTAACTTGCTAAAACCTATATTTTAAATGTTTTAATATAACTTTAGTCACGAATAATTCAAAATGATCTATTTTAAAATAAGTATTAAATTTCTAAGTTATTTTGTATATTTTAAGTTAATGATAATGTTTGTCATCATTAATTTTATAAACAGTTCATAATTCTCGAAACTGAATCAATCAAAAATGAGCTAAACAAAGCCAAATTCCAGATTTCACATACGTGAAATTTTTTTTATTTTAAATCTTACATTTTGTTTAATTAAATCTATGCCAAACTTTATTAATTTCAATTATATTATTGTTTATACTATATGTATTCAAAACCGAGTTTTAGTAATAATTAAATCATTAGTTGAGACGTAATTAGATTCTCACGCATATATCTGTAATTGTGCGTATATATGTAATCCTGCATATATTGATGCACAAACTAAAGCTCTGTTTTGAAATGGATAAAATATCTTAATTAAGATATAATTACAAGCTTACAGATATTCTAAGATAGATTTGCTTTTAAATATAATATTTAACCAATATTCAGTTGAAGTGATAAAATACAGCATAAATCTATAATTCTATATTGTAATTTCCCTCAATAGACTGTAATCCTCCTTAAAGAAATAAAAGCCTATATAGATAGCTTTATAACTTGGATTCATAAACTTTCCTTAATAGTATAATTTTAAATACTATGAAATGAACTGATACAGGGTAGTTTCATGAAGGAAACTATTATTTAGCATCTTAAATTTTATTATATGATAATGTTGTCCACGGTGCATATGTGTCTCTAAGAAATGCTAAGGCGTACTCACTTGTTGCTGTATTCTTTAATGGTTGTATGTGGTCGTGCTGCACCATTACTCTTAGTTATCTTCTTCAGATGGTGGACCAGTTTGAATCTCCTCATTCTGCATTCTTAGGAATGGCACATGAGGCTCCATGGAGCATGAGATTCCTGCTTAAATAAATTGCTAAATCATCCAGACTAAAGGTCTTTTATTTCACAGCAATGAGTTTGGTCAAAGGGAACCGATACTTGGTAAGAATTCTGTGAATAAAACACATACGAGATGCAAAAGACTCAGAATTGTATGTTTCTATACGCCTTAGTCAGATACTAAGGCGTATAGAAACATACAATTCAATTCGGGCTGCCAATAATCAGTTCATCCATATATAATTGTTATTTTCAGCATTGATCTGAATTCGAATCCAATTTGATAGGCAAATAAGCTATATAGAGAATATATTGAATATTCATGCTCAATAAAATGTTATGATCTTTATAAATGTTTGTATTCACTTCCACAAACCATAAAGCAAATCTAGATCCTGTTGTAGCATAAACTAGGCATAGATAATTATGAGCAAATTCATTTAATTATAAAAATATTAAAGCTCATCAATATATAAATTCAAATGTATTATAATTTCATCACCTGTGAGTGATCCACATATATATAGCTAAGTAAATTAAATATTTGTTACCTACAAATTACAATCACCTGTGAGTGATTAAAATGCTATATATAAACCGGAAGTGCATAAATATTAAATTATCACCTACAAGTGATATACGTATATGTAAGAAACCCAATAATTTGTAACTAGAAACTTAATATCACCTGTGAGTGATTTCACATACCACCTATATATGTAAACCAAGCCATGTAAAACTCAGCCATAAAGAATTATATATCTAAAACCATCACTTGCATGTGAACCCAAACTTAATGTAAACATCCCTTAATCACGTGCCTGTGAGACCAAGCATCTAACTATTGTAATTTTGTTTTGATTATTATTTCAAAATTTAACTTTATTAAATTTGTTTTAAATTTAACTTTGCTTCATGTCTTAGTCTTGCTCACCGACTCATAATCATTCCATCATATGGTAATTATTTATTATTAGTTATTAAAAATAATTTCATTGTTTAATAATCATATCATAGCCTCATAATACCTATATAGCTATACTAGATAGAGTGCCAACTTGTTTAGTCTTTTATTCTACTGATGTTCTACTGCTGAAACGTGATGAAGGAAAATACTGCTGTAAACTCAGGTGTGTCATCCGTAAGGTGGTAAATCTCTGAGCAATAGTAAAGAAACTAGGGCTATATCAAACCTGTGGTTTCACCACCATATTCTGGTCAGCCTTGGGATGATTTACTAAAGTTCTAGGATTTGTTACGCGAATGTACATATTTGACCGTTACAATAGATTTTTTTATCCAGGTTTGGATGCCCATACATGGGGCCTTATTAATCATTCCACTCCATGAAGATCATCTGTTAACTATATGTGAACTAGGTGTGTTGGCACTGCATGAATATGTAAAAAAAAATTTAATCCGGGTTATGACGCCCACACATAAGACTTTGTTAATTATTCCAACCCTGTAATGATCATTTGTTAAAAATAGGTGAACCATATATGTAAATTTTTTTTATATCTGAGTATGTAGGCCCACTTAGAGGTTTTGTTTAGAAAAACACCTATTTACCCTGAGTATTGAAGTATGTTTGATATCTATGTAAATTTATTTCTTTACCGGGTTTTAGATGCCTATACATAAGGCCTTGTTAATCATTCCACCCTTGTAAAATTTTTTTCACTGGGTACATTGCCACAAATTGAGACCTTTGAAAATAAACATATACCTGAGATGGGATATTGCCATAGATATAATTCCATATAAATTGCTGTATATATAATAGTCATGTTTTATATTGAAATTAAGTGAAAGGAAAAAGATTCATATTAAAAGAGTATAGCTGGATATATATATAATCAATAGATGTGGCATTTAAAAGCATTGTGTGTATATCTCATCTGCTGATAGCTGGCACCCAAGGTAATTGAAGGAAACTGAAAATTATCCTTACATAAATTTTTTATCAGAGGGAGAGAATATTTTACTATTTTATAATTTTTTTTTAATGATGAGGGCATGAGACAAGACTGAAGTGAGCAATATTGAAACAAAAAGGGAAAAAAATCAGGCAAGATATAAATATACAAGTGGTTGGTGAACAAAATTTATCAAACCTCGGGATATAATAAGCAATAAAAATAATAATAATAGTAAAATCAGCCAAATCAAGAATGGAGACTGGAGTATGCAGAAGCAGGCCGGATGGTGATTTGCATTTTAAATATATTCTAAATTAGATGTTTTTATTTTATTTTGTTATATTAGTATATATAAAATGCTGAGCAAGGTTAATTGTAAAAGTAGTAATTAAGTTGAGGACTTCTAGATATAAGATAAAATAGGGTGGTAGAAAGACACTTAGGTAGACTTGTTGGGGAAAGGAGAACAAGGCATCTGCATATAGAATTTAAATAATATTAGTAATGGAAAGTAATGAACAAAAGTTAGTCAAAGAGATAAGGAGGGCCAACGGAGGTATAGAGGAACTAATGAGAAAGTATAGGGCAATAATGAAAGAATGACTGGACAGAGGAGAACAGAGGATAGAGGCTATATGTCAAAGAATGAAAGGAGAGAAAAAGGAAACCATGCAACTAAAGGGCTTGATTGAATATTTCAAGAAAGAGCAAATCTACAAGAGAACAAAAACACTCGAAAGGCAGGATGAGAAAGCGGTGTCGTGGTACTGGAAAAATTTGTATAGAGTGGGGATAGAAAGAAAAAGTTTTGGAGATTGGGGACATATAAAAAAGAAATTTTAGAATTAGAAGAAAATTACAAGAAGAGTATCCTAAGCGTAAAAAAGAATTTTCAAAAACTAATCAAGGATATTGAGGATCGGGAAAAAAGAGAAAAAAAAAGGATAGAGAAAAAAGGAAAGAAAGGATAGAGAAGAAAAGGAGAGAGAGGATAGAGAAGAAAAAGAAAGGATAGAGAAGAAAAAGAGAGAAAGGATAGAGAAGAAAAGGAGAGAAAGGATAGAGAAGAAAAGGAGAGAAAGGATAGAGAAAAAAAGGAGAGAAAGGATAGAGAAGAAAAGGAAAGAAAAAATCGAGAAGATAAGGAGAGAAAGGATAGAGAAGAAAAGGAGAGAAGGGATAGGAAAGAAAAAGATAAAAAGGATAGAGAAGAAAAGGAAAGGAAGGAAAGGGAAGAAAAAAAGAGAAGAAAGAAAAGAAAGGAAAGAAAGAAAAGAGAAGGAAAGAAAGGAAGGGAATAAAGAAAAGAAAGAGAGGAAAGGAAAGAAATGGAAAGGAAGAAAAGAGAAGAGGAGGAAAGAAAGGAAAGGGAAGAAAGTAAGAAAGAAAAAGAGGAAAGGAAAGGAAGGAAAGAGAAGAGAAGGAGAGAAAGGACAGGGAAGGAAAATGTGAAAAAGCTTGGCTAGAAATAATGTGAATGTTAAAGAGTATAAGGAATGAAGGCATGGAATCTTTCACGTCTATCACAGATAACAGTAATACAGTGGGAAAGTAAAGGAATCAAACAGAAGAACCAGAATATAGTGCTGAATTAGAGCAGGTTAGGAAAACAGAAATATCAAAGGAAGTGATAGCAGAAATTGAGGTTGAGGAGAAGAAAGTAATTGAAGTTAATACTGAAAGTATGTGTCCATCATCAGAAAAACTAGTAACTAGTAAAAGTTTTCACGGTCAAAAAGAAAGGAGCTGTACTTAAACAGATTGAGGCAGAGACATTAGTAAATGCAGAAACAAAATTTGTAGAAATAGCTATATGAGTAGAAAAGATTAACTTAGGAGGGATTGAAGAAAAGTGGAACCAAGTGCTTTAGAAAGAATGTAGGCAGAAATTGTGAGTGAGAAAGAGGACATTATGGTGAAGAAAATCATTGAAGTCATTCAATTAAGGAAGGAAGAAATGGTGCCCATTAAGCTTAAAGTTGCTGAGCCATTGAGTAAAGCACAAAAGCTGGAAGCTGCAAATGATGGAACAGAAAGATTAAAGATTGCTTTGGAAATAATTGAAGAAGAAAAAGTCATTACAGGAATAATCACTGCAATAAAAAATATCCCAATAAAGGAAATGGAAGATGAAGAGATAGAAGTTAGAACCAGACAAGTGGGTGAAGTTATAGAGCTTCACCAAGAAGTTAAAGGAAATAGAGACCTATCTGAGCAGGGGCTGACGAAAGGGGAAGATATAGTTAAGGAGTGTGATCTAAGAATAGACAAGGGACTAGAAAATAAACAAGAAGGTTATAGAGAGATAGTTGGAAAATTAGATTTAAAGGAAAGTGACATAAAGATAGATGACAAAATGCATCTGGAAGGGTTAAAATTGGCAAAGGATGATCAAGAAAATGTTACAATAGAAGTAGATAGGAAGGAAAATTTAGAGTCAGGGGAAGATTACCTTGGAAAGGTAGAAAGAAATAGTAAAGTAGATAGGTTAGCAGTCATAAGAATGGGCAATATTAGACAGAGACAAGAATGTAATGAAGAGAATGAAGCATGGGTATCCGAAACAAGTAAAAAGAGAAGAGTAAACTGGAAGGTTAAAGTTAAACGGGTCACACTAGAGCTGAAAGAAGACCGGAAACCTAAATGAAGAAACCTAAGCCTGAGAACCAAGACAGCAAGTAAAACATGATGGAAAATTAATAATTAGTTCAACAATATGTGTGAATAAATGCAAATTTCCTATCAGTAAACTATTCTAAAATTTGATTGAAAATTCATTAGTAATTTATGGAGCAAAATCTTATAGTCTGGTGTATTGGAGGATTAGAGATGAAAAACTGAAGAGTCTAGTGTTGTTATTGTATGAGAATTTGGTTACTTGTTTGCATGGAGTACTTCAAAATTCTATACAATTATTATCTAGAAATATGTTATATATAATGACTATGTCTCTACTCATGAAGTTCAAAACTTTTAAAAGACATTATTTTAATAGAAATTATTAGAAAAGATGGAAACACAAATTACCTGTGAATTTTAAAAGATATTAGAGATGAATTATGAAATATATATTTTTTTTTATATATTTATATCATTATTTTTGAATGATTATAGTTTTAATAATATTTATTTTTAAAACAAATTTTATATTTGGACTTGTGAAGCAAAATATTTTGAAGATAAATTATGTAAAAATATAGTTGCTAAAAATGTTATATAAAATAAGCAAACGCTAAAATATGATTAATTGCTATTTTAATTGCTGTATTTTAAAAGAAGATGAAGAACATGGTTAATGGAAGAAAATATATTTTATCAGAAATAAATAATGTTTTAATATTAAAAACCTGAATTCATATATCTGCTGTTGTGCCTTATTGGAATATAAGTTAAAAATGGAAAAATGTCTATTTATTCTGAAATTATGTGCTTAATAGAATTTGGCCAAGAATGATGCATCTATCACTGAAGAAGTTGGATTTACATGCATGGAGGGGAAAGGATTTGCTTACCTGAAATAAATATTTTAAATGATATTAAAATAATTATTGTTATCCTGGAGAACATTTGCAAAAGGAGACTGTATAACTATCTTTTAACAACAGGATGGATGATAATTTTTATGATTTTCTAGATTTTAAAATGTTGACAATTATTTTTTTTATTGTTATGTTTTGTGCCAAGGAAGAGAAAGTTGCAGAGAAAAAAAACTTTGAACAATGACTATTGCCTAGTGACTGCACAATTCCCTAACTTATTAGAAAATTTTTTAAAGAAGAATTTATGTGAAGAGAATAAATATGTAATTTTTGAATTTTATTTTATTTTTTTTAAAAAAAGTGAAGAATATTAACATTAGAATTAAATCTTACTTTTAGATTATATTAGAGAAGTTGCATTTGTTGATTACCATAATCTTAATTTTAAAATAATTTAACAATTTTTTTTAAAAAAAAAAACTTTGGAAACATTTCTTTTAAAATATATTTTATAATGAGTGCTGTGTGAATGGAATTTATGATTTTTTTACATTATTATGTATTGGAGAACAGAAGACATCCAAATGTGGTTATAATATTGTTAATCACATGGTAATTTAAATTGTTTTAAATATCATATAGTATATATTTTTAAGAATTTCTTGAAATTTAAATATTCATATTATGCATAAAGAATGAATGGATATGTGGATAACACATACATATTTTTATTAAATGATATAAGCTATAAATAAAAATATGCATATTTTTTGATGAAGTTTGTTAAAACTTTATTATTATAATTACATATATATATTTTTGCTAAGTAAAAATGATTAAAACAATATTATATTTATTTTTTAAATATATAAATATTAGTAGTATATTTTAATCAAAGTCATTTGTGGCTAAGCTTAAGTGTGTGAAACCATTTCTTAAAGTATTCATGGTTTGGTGAATATTGTGAAACCGTTTCTTAAAGTATTCATGGTTTGATGAAACAATATGTTAGCTTTGTTTATTATTGGGAATAATTGTTGTCTATTATGTGATGTGGATTGTTTAAATCTATGTGGAATTTTAGATGATAGTGAACAGGTAAATAGGAAATAAAACCCTGGATGTTTATATTTGTAGTATATGTCATGAAGATAAGGTGATTAACCTATGTTATATCAGAATAGATATTGTGCAGATACATTTAACAAAGTCCTGTATTATTGTATGTTATTTCCATGGACAGTATTGGATATTTGTATTTTGATAATCTTTAAGTGCTAAAAGAGAGCCAAGAAATTATTTTCTATGGGTAATAGACTAAGTCATATCCAATGCTTCACGCTGCTATCCATGTGAATTAAAAAAATTATTTTATACTATTGAGTCATTACTCTAGTTATTCCTTTATATTCTATATATTATATTGTTATCTTAATTTCATTAGTAATACATCATAGAGTTTAGTATTCTGAAAGTAGAATAAGGAATAAATTTAGAATGATGAATTGTTTTAAAATAAATGGCAGGATAGGTTTTAAATTAAGTAGAAATGCAAATGATCTTGAATGTTTAATGCTGATGATGAAAATAATAAAGGAATCATAACTATTCCTAATATATTTTCAAATGTTTTTTAATATTTTTCAATTTTTCATAAATTAATAATATTTTTGAAATAATGCATATTTTAAAAAGGAACATCAGAATGAGGAATGTGGAGTGTATTATGAATGCTTATATATTTTATTTAAATTTTATATTTTATGTTTTTTGAATATGAAACATATAATAAAACTTAGAATGGTACCGAGCAAATTATTTTAGTACATGAACAAACATTGTTTTTGTTACTTTATATTTTATTAACCTAGAATGAATCTAAAAATATATTTTGATTGATAAAAATATACAAAATATCTTATTTTATATTTACTGGAAGTAAGAAATAATATAAATTTAATAGTAATTTTGTAAGGCAAATGATAGAATTTGAATACATGATAAATATGCCTAAATCAAAGTTCATAATCTGTAACCTAATATTTTCTTTTTGATTAATTTTATATATTTTTTGTTTTAACTTTAATATTATTTTTTTTCCCCATGTGTCAAAGGCATCGTCCAGGAAGCAAACCTGCAAACCCAGGGCAACTGTTTGTAAGGTAGCTGTTTTTTAAATAATAAACTGTAAATTTATTGTATAAAGTTGGTTTGTTAAATAGAATAAATTGATAAAGTTGTTTTATAAAACTTTTTGTCAGTGTTATTATTGATTTATTCACTTCCTCTACATCTGATCCACAGAACTCAAAATTGAACATGTAACATATTTTGCACATTATAATTAAAAATGTTTGATTTAAATGATAATTATTATTCAGAATATGATACTGAAATATCACATTATAATAGTATTTTATAGTCATAATCTATTACCATAAGGTTAAATATATTTCCTATTGCCACATGTTTCAGATTATACCATACTTTTAATATGCCACATGATAAATAAGAGAACTGAATTATTATTATTATTTTTGACATGATAATTAAATAGTAAATATAGTACAAATTATTAATTAAGTTGAGTGTAAGAATATTATATTTTATTGTTATTATTATTATTGTTAAGGTATAGTTGAGAATAATGTAAAATCCTTCATCATACTTGGTTACAGGATATTATAAATTAAGTTAATGATTTATTTAAAGAACCTGAGATGATTTTATGTTATAACAGAAATTATAATTTATCTACTATAATATATTAGATTATTTTTAATATTTTAAAGTCATAATGATGCTATAAATTTTTATTATTATTTGAATAAAAAAGGGGTTAGTGTTTTTATACCATTGAGATTATATCCTTAGGAAGATGTTCTCAATGTTATCCAACAACTATACCTTTCACCAAATGTCTCGTGCTTATTATAAGTATATTATTTATTTAGTTATTTATTTAATTGAACCATAAATTATTAATTAATAAATTTTGAGCTAGCATAATGATAGAAATTATCTTAAGATATTGTTAATACTTATTTCTTACTATATTAAACTATTATAGTGTTATAGGATCCTTTGAATATAATAAATAAAAAAGAATCTTATCTTTTAAACAATATATTATATTATTATTTTAATTTATATTAAAGTGACAAAACTAACGTGTTAATGTTTTCAATCCAAGATCATTCAGCTGTATAGTCAAATAGATCTAAACCTAGTTCATTATCTGTTCATTTTGATGTCCTTGGTTTATCAAAATCCACTATCACCAACATCCCATTGGCTGGAATGATATAAACATCACCAACACATCATATGATCATTATTTCATATACTTATACAAGCTGTAATTAGCAGTAGTATGGTGAGTTTTCAACTGCTAATAACAGCCTGTGTTAGCATAGGAAATATGAGGGAGGGACCAAAAAATAACTGTGATCATTCTTTAGTTTATTTACCTGTTGTTGTTACAAAGATCTTGCAGAAACCATTTTGCATCAATATTCCAAATGATATCATCATGTAATATTATGGGTCTATATAACACATTATTTTGTAAAGTGCATTTTGAACTTTTGTCAATATTTTTATAATGGTTGAAAAGTTTCATAATATGAAATTCAGTTTTCATTTATAAAAAATGACAAGGAAAAAAGTTGTAATGCTTGAAACAGATTATAAAAAAGCTGATCTCATAAAATCACAAGTTTATGAATGGTCTAATTGAAATGTTAAATTAACCAGATCCCTAAAAAGCATCACAAGTAAAGTTCAAAATCAAAACAGTGCTGATTTTTTTTATGCAAATGATATTTTTCTTTGAAATTTAGTTCATAAAGATCTGGTATTTTATATTCACATTCTGCATCATTAAATGATGTGGTAAAATGTGAACATTGTTTTGTGACAAAGAAAAGAGTGCAAATTCTATCCCCACAAAGTGTCATCTCTCAAAGCCTTGAGTATAAAACACTTTTTAATTAAATTCAGCACGATCCAGCTTATCTATCAGCCATAATCATTCAATCTCACTTTGTGCACTTTTTTTTATTCTCATGGATGAAAAAATCTTCAATTTTTTTGCAGACTTAAAAGTGTTGAGGAAAAATGACTGACTGAGAATTTAAATGGCATTACTTTGCAAGTACTTCTGGAGTACTTTGAAAAATAAAAAGCACGTTTAGATTGGAGTATTGCATTAAATTAATAATAATTTGAAAGAGATTAAATTTATAATACTTAAAAATAAATAAACATTTTTAATTATAAAATTCCAGTTATTTTTGGGTATCCCTGTGCATAATATATGATCACCATTTACTATGCTTATACAAGCTGTATTTAGCAGTAATAAACAGTAGTATGGAGTGTTTTCTATTAATAATAATAGCTTGGGTAAGCATAGGAAATAGTGATCATGTGATGAATTGGTCATTTTATATGATTCTGACATATAGATTGTTGATGACTGTGGTTTTTGATAAACGAAGGTCACCAAAATCTATGGTTTCTGCATTGGCTTAATATCTATATGACTATACAGATGAATGAGCTTGGATGGAAAACATTAATGCATTTTCATCTTGAGCTCCTAATTTTGTAGGTAACTAAATAGATAAAAGATAGCTTCTGGATATGTAAGAGCAATGCTCTCAGATTCAAACTTCTCACTGATGAAAACCACAAGCTAGAAAATAGTCTGGAGATATTGGATGATTGGGTACTTGATGACGATTTTATGCACAAACCTTACCACATCCGTTTATTACTAAGTCTTACAATTGGGTGGCACTACTGTATGGAAAGTTTGTTACTGCTAATAACAGATTGTTTAAGTATAGAAAATGATGATTATGTGTTGCACACAGAATGTTGTAAATTTTATGAATAAACAGTCTATTATAAAAGCATAAGGATTCAAGATCAGTTCAATATTGCCTAATAGTGACAATAATGCTAAATTGATTATAATGTTTATAAAATACATTTTCTTCAAACTTTTTTAATAATACACAAATGTAATATTCCAAAATGAAAATCGTGTTTAAAATTATAAAATAATAAAATTAAATTAGTACATATTTAATACAATTTCAAAACAAAATATTACATAAATAAGTTTATTATCCTGAAGCCAATATTTTAAGATTGTCTTCTTGCAAAATGCCATAAACTGAATGGTATTAGAAAATTTTTAAATCAAGTTAAAAGTAGAATAAACTCAAAATGTTTCATTATTAAACAATTTAATGCAACCAAAGTAAATTTACATATTTTTGAGATGATAGGCATTAGTTCCCTATTATTGTGAACATATTTTCTGATACGAATTCATTAAACATTTCATTCTACTTTCAATATGTTATGAAAGAATGTTTTAAATCAGAATTGTTTGAAGAGAATTATTATGTCTTGATGTTGGCCAAATTATTAGAAGTTAGTCATTATTTGTTGACTTGGCCTCTTCACTAAGTACAGATTATTTTTTGTGATTATAATTGCTTTAATTATTTATTATTATATAAACATTAATCACAAAGATCATTTTAAAGTCCATATATATGAAAATATTACTATCTATTATTAAAATACTTTCTCTAGATTTAAGTTTTGGTTTGAAAGCAATGTTGATTCAGGTTGAAAAATACAGGATAAATCTCTGACATTTTTTTAAAATTACTTTCAATGCTGAAAAACAAACATTGTTTTTTAAAACAATGCATTATTTTTAAGAAACTTACTAAAGTGTATATTGTCTTAAATAGCTATGACTTTTTAAAACTTACTTAGATGTATATTACGACTATTAAAGATGTATTTATTCTGATAAAAATCAATTTCATACATAATCTATGTACTTCTAACAATACCTTAATAAATGCACAAAATAAAACTACTTTCATTACCAAAACTTTTGTAGAATTTATATGAAAGCAATCGACATTCATTTATTATATTAAAAACACATTCATTAAAAAATGAATTTATGACATCTCCATAAACTATTTTATAATATTTAATAACAATTATATACAATGAAGAAAATATTTGCATATGCTCATTTACAAGAATTAATTAGAATGTAATTTTATATATATATATATTTAATGTGTCAAAGAGTCGGCCGGGGAAGCGAATCCCAAGACAACTGCTCCTAAGGCGGCTGTGCTAACCACTCGACCACCGACGATTGACAATTAGAATGTAATTAACTTAAAATCTATGTCTAATGAAGAGAGAGAAAGTATTTAAATCTTTACTTTTAAAAAGATTTTTGCTATAGCAAAATAAATGAACAAAAATAAATAAACATATCTATATTTTATGCAGAGTATTTAATAAACTCCCAATCATATATTTTTTATTCAAAAATTATCTATTTTTTAATAAGAATATCAATTAGTGAACAAACATTATACTACATATATAATAATTTTAATGAAGCCTTATTTAGTAGTCATTTTTTTATGATTGTGTTGAAAATTTACTGATACAATAACTAACAGAAATATTTTAACTATGGCTTCTATAAACTTAGTTATATGTAGTGTATTAAATTATAACTAAATGTGTTTGAACGAATTAAAATAAAATATAATAACTAAGCGAAAAGAAATTTTTCAATATTAATTTTATCTATAAAAAAATTAAATGACATAAAAACTATTCATCAAAAACTGTAATATACACATATAATTAGATGAAATAAATAATAAAACACAACACTAAAAAATTAGAATTAATGCTACAATTTTTAAAATGATAATAAATTCAAACTAATAATAAGTAAATAAATAAATAAGAGATGCAGTCAGCTTATGACATGACTGTTATTCAGAGTAACATTTTATAGTTGGAATGTTAGATGACATTAATGTTACCTTATGAATGGTCAACTTTAATATATTCATATCCAAATATACTGTCTATTATATATTTATAAAGGATGCCTCTTTAAGTTTTCTTTTTTCAAATCGTTTTTACATGCTAAATAAAAACATTGTCAAAACAAAAACATTAATTATAAATAAGTGACTGTTTTTCAAATATAGATTGAAATCTATCCACAGAATAGCATACTTTTTTATGCAGTAATCCATGTTCATAATTTTGTAATACATATTCTAACTCATAAATATAACTTATTCACATTGGTACCCCTCTTTATATATAATACTGTATTTGTTGATTTTATTAACAGCATTCTTTGCATTAATAATTCACCTACCAGTATTTTGTTGTACATTAAATGACCCCATAACATGAGAACAAAATTACTGATGTAATCATATCACAAAACTGCAGTATTCAAGGTCAAGGTATACATATGTAATGTATAATGAATATGTAAATAATAATAATAATTGTATAATAATAAGAGTATGTAAAATAAGAATAATAATTGTATAATAATAAGAGTACAATAATGTAGAATAAAAGTAATAACTGTAAAATATAATGAATATGTAAAATATGAATAACTGTATAGTAATTATGTATAATGATTGTGTAAAATTGCAGTGCTGTTAAATCATAGAAAGCCCAGCTGACCTTATAGGGTCAGAAAACTGTGTAAAATACCATATATAGTGAGAAATGTAAAAATACTGCATGTATGTGAAAATGTAAGTGAAAACACAATCTATGGTTAGGAATGTAAAAGACTCCAGAAGTCTTGAGGGGTATATAAACCCCCATAACCTGATCTAATTGTTCTGAGTTTTAATTATTAGTCAGAGACTCCTGCCTCTGTAAGTCCAAAGCAGGAATAGGGTTATTATATGCAGGTCACCATGACCTTTTATTATTTTATTACACCTACAATAGGCAATGTATATAGTTAAAATTATTCATATTAAACTATAATCTTACCATCTCAATTCTGCCTTTGTCCATTTATTTA
Organism: Epiperipatus broadwayi; assembly: GCA_028023455.1. Lineage (NCBI taxonomy): Eukaryota > Metazoa > Onychophora > Udeonychophora > Euonychophora > Peripatidae > Epiperipatus > Epiperipatus broadwayi. The sequence continues at coordinate 181,749 of JAQFVV010006630.1, read as the reverse complement.
CTTGCTGGTCATAAGACACAGCATATTGGCACAGTTGACACAGGAATCGAATCTGAAAGAAAGTGGCAGTCAATACAGGAACAGAACTACATTAAAAATTGGCTCAGTCATCATAGGATCGAATCTGGAAATAATTGCCTAAACAGCAAGCTGACACAAATCGTAAGTAGATTTGAATCAATAGAGAAATGGTGAGCATATCACAAATTTCTATTTGCGAATTTAATGTACAAAATCCGAGTGATTGGCGACTGTATGTTCAGAGGATCAAAAACTACTTTATACTAAATAGTATTACCAAGAATACTGTAAAAGTAGCCTCATTACTTTGCTTCGCAGGCAAGAGGGTAATCAAAATAGGGAACAAACTATGTGAAAATTCGCTGGAAACACAGAAATATGATGAGCTCGTAACACAACTAAATGAATATTTTAATCCCCAGCTATCCAAGTTTATCGCTCGATTGCACTTTAGAGGCAGAAGGCAAAGAAAATATGAGAAAATAAAAGAATATGACATTGGTTTAAGAGAGATGGCAAAGCCATACCTTTACAGTAAATATTTAGAAGAAGCTCTTCTAGAACAGTTATTATACAGAATAATTGATGACCAGTTTAGGCAGATCTTATTGGCCATAAAAGACCTAACTTATGAAGAAGCTATCAGATGTGGAACAGCTTATGAATTGCTACTTGACCAAGCAAAAGAGTTCAAAAGTTGCAAGAGCCCAGAACCACTTCAAACTACAAATTTTAAAATGTTTGAAGTTAAATCCAAAACCGATAAACAAATTAAATGTTTCCAATGTAGAAAAATCGGTCACAAGGCCCATGATTGCAATATGCCAGAAACTGAAAGTTATCAGAAAATAACTGAGTATCCTGAAAGATAGCACCACCATACAAAGCTGAACAGAGAATTTCTGTGTGAAACGATGGAAAGTAGCTACATAAAAAGTGCTACTATAGCTGAATCTGATCAAATTATGATAAATGTAAAACTAATCGGCAAGCCAATAACCATGGAAATTGATAGCAGAGCAGGGATATCGCTGATAAAGAGTAAAGATTGGAAAAGCCTAATCCAGAATTTAAAATTCCCTCCAAGGATAGAGAAAACTCAACTCAAGGCCTGGGATGCTAATACAAATCCCATAAGGATATTAGGAGTTGCAAATGTAAAGGTAGAAACAATGGAAACTAAAGAAACACTACCAATATATATCATGAATGGAGATATTAACCTGATCATAGGCCGTGAGTGGTTTGCACCCTTAGGCATAAAAATATGCATTATAAAAAAAATCAGCATAGACTCACAAGTCAAAAATAATTACCCCAGCTTGTTCAAAAAAGAACCAGGAAAATTAAAAACCTCACCTGTAGAGATAGAGTTAAGAGACAGAGGAAAACCTATTGTAACAAAACCTCGGAAAGTACCTATAGCACAGCAAAAATTTGTGCATCAAAACCACCATCAACAAACAGCAAATTGTCGAAGCACAGCAAAGACCACCAGCAACCATCTCAACTCAAAGACTATGTTAGGTGAAAAACCATACTTCTGGAGTGGGTGAGGAGTGCAGTATTCAAGGTCAAGGTATACATATGTAATGTATAATGAATATGTAAAGAATAATAATAATTGTATAATAATAAGAGTATGTAAAATAAGAATAATAATTGTATAATAATAAGAGTACAATAATGTAGAATAAAAGTAATAACTGTAAAATAAAATGAATATGTAAAATAAGAATAACTGTATAGTAATTATGTATAACGATTGTGTAAACTTGCAATGCTGTTAAATCATAGAAAGCCCAGCTGACCTTATAGGGTCAGAAAACTGTGTAAAATACCATATATGGTGAGAAATGTAAAAATACTGTGTGTATGTGAAGACGTAAGTGAAAACACCATATATGGTTAGAAATGTAAAAGACTCCAGAAGTCTTGAGGGGTATATAAACCCCCATAATCTGATCTAATTGTTCTGAGTTTTAATTATTAGTCAGAGACTCCTGCCTCTGTAAGTCCAAAGCAGAACTAGGTTATTATATGCAGGTCAACATGACCTTTTATTATTTTATTATGCCTACAATAGGCAATGTATATAGTTAAAATTATTCATATTAAAGTATAATCTTACCATTTCAATTCTGCCTTTGTCCATTTATTTACTTGCTGGTCATAAGACACAGCACAAACTCTATTATTTATATATAGCAATGAAATCCATGTTCTTTCTTCAATACTTTTTTCCTTATCAATGTATAAACATATATAATATATTTGAAATAACTATTCTATTATGTCCTAAATTCATTAATTCATTAACATATATTTTAATGTTGGATAAGTGAAGGCAATGAAGTGTATACATTTTTTTCTGTGCATAATAGATATCTGTAAATGATAAAGATTTTATAAAATCTTATAATTGATTACAGTATTTTCTTTTAGATACATTTAAATCAAGATATTTTATATAATATACATATATCATCAAGATATTTTATATAATATACATATATCATAGTTACTAGCATACAAGATGCATATCCTTCTTTAAAACATTTTTAGGAAAAAAAATAATTTTTCTACAATTCTTCATGAATTTGCATAATAATTTACTATACTAATTTTATACTTATTTATGTCTACAAAAATGTAACTAGAGAACACTGTAGTTAGGTACATTTTAATCTTCATCTTGAAAACCCAGAATATCATCTACAGAGCTAAAAGAAGAATTAATTGAAGTCTCCTCATCAGAAACTGAATCTTCATATAACTTATCCTCTGTGCCTTTAAGTGAGTTACTAATTCCAGATTTCTTAAATTACTGTACAACTGTCTCATGTTTCACAGAATAATAAAACTTGCATTGTTGTTGTGCCTTGTTTTGCCAAGAAATTTTAACATAAAAAAAATAACAGATTTCCAAAAATGTTGTGGTCAAATCTACTCAGTTTACAAGCTATAGTGCATTGTTGAAATGCATTTACACATGTGCACATTGGATAAATCATAACCTTGAGATATTATTAGTGGATCTAAACTTTATTTTACTGGAATGCTCTCTCTTTCAGTAATGAAGTATAAAATGTCATGCAACTCATTATCTTCACAGGAAAAAAATATTATGGAAATAATTTATTCAACACTATTTTTTTGCAAAAGAACAAAATGCAATAGAATACTTAAACATTTATATTAATATAAATCAGAAGTTTTAGACTGACTGAAATTTCAACATTTTGAAGAAAAACATGTGGCCTATATGCTGGAAAATATGGTAAATATTCTTCAGAAGTAGAATTCCATTTTAAGTCAATAATTTTATTTAAAACATTTATATAAGTTTATGAATAAAAATAATATAATCAATTGTTTGTAAAGCCTTTATCAATTAAAGGATTTGTATACCCCAAGTCAAAAGTTTCTGTTATGCAAAAATTGGTTGGAATTAGAACATTTTTATTTATAAATAAAAAATGTCAAAGTGGTAAATAGAAAAGATATTTTAAATACATTAAGTTTACACATATGTGGAGAGAAAAAAGTAGTGAAAACGAAATATGAATTTTATTACTATATATACATGAATAATAGGATGGTAGGATTACACCAATGATTTCTTCTCATTTTAATATTGCATTGAATGTAGAACAAATACTAGCACATTAATTATCAATGGAAGAAATATCATTCATAAAATCAACAATTGTAATGTGATATAAAAATGGCATATTAGTGTGGATCAACTTAAATTGCTGAGTCAAAATAAGCATTAAATAGTAGAATTCATAAACCTCAATTACTTCATTAAAAATAATGCTATATATGAATAGATTTAAATATATACTTGCAAAAGTTATTTTTAAAGGCAGATTATGCTTCGGCAATATCTTTCTTTTGTTCTTTTGTATGTGAAGAAGGATTTGAAGGGGGAAAGGTCAAAGAGGCATATTTATCAAAGCAATGAATAATTTCTTAAAAAACAATAAACATATAGAAATACAAATAGCAGCTGCTCATAAATAAACACAGCCATCCTAACTCAAAAAAAAAACTGCTCTAAAAATGAATTTTCCTATGAATATATAAATCAAACTGTGAAACATAAATAGGTTTATATATAGAAAATACTCGTCTATGTTTCTATTTCTTTTATATTTTGAAATGCTTCCTTTTAATTTCTTCAGTAGAAGATTTTATTCTGAAATATGATAATGTCATATCTAATTGTACTTTTTTAATATATTTTATTCTCTGTCATATCTTCTCACTGGAAACAACCAACAATTTATCTTTAAACATAAACATGCTGTACATCTTTCACAAAAAATATGCTCATTTTCACCATGTTGATCCAATCAATGTGTTGTTTTACAATAGTGGATTTTGTAATATCACATCTAGCAGATTGAAGAACATATTGTTTGTTTTATGATCTTATCATTGTATTTTTGAACTTTTGCAGAGCATTCTTAAATGAAACTTTTTTAATGTCAATATATTGTAGCAGTACATCTTTAGTCTCATTTTCATAAAATAAATTAGATAAAAAATAACATCTATATATTCAGCTAATTTATTCCCTGATATAAAATATTCTATTTTTTAATTTGTTAAAAACAGCAGCACATTGGAGTCTGTATTGAAGATCAACATATAAATCCATCTTTCTACTTATAAAACTACAAAATATTCCACATTGATAATCATTCAAACTGAAATTTCCTGAGGATTTTATTTTATCATTGACTGATAAAGAACTGAATGTTTTTTGAATATTAATTATTAAACCAATGTCTTTATATGTTATATTCAGAACATTAGGTGCAATCTTTAAATCATTTTATGAACTAAAAGAAATAGCACAATCATCAGCACATTGTAAATCCAGGATTCAAAAAACAAGATTTTATTTTTATTTTTTAACTGATTTAAATTTAAAATTCCACCACCAGATCTACACCACACCAATCTAGTCTGGTATCTGTCTTCCCAATTTATATCTAATATTATGCCTAGGGTGTACATATTGCCACAGGACCTAACTGGTATGCATGACCAGAAAAAAACATTGCAGATTACTGTACATTTCTGGATAAAATAAAAAAAAACACAAAATATATAATCATATTTATATTACTAACAATATACTTATTTCATAACATAAACAAAAAGCAAACAGCAATTGTTTGTATACTATATATTATCTTTTAAAATAAAATCACAAATTGAACTCATATATTACTAACATGTCAAAATAATGGAGAGTTACTTCCATTTTGGGAAAATTACTGGTTAGGCAATCAAAAATTAATTATAAAATATTAAATGAACAAATATTAATATATAAAAAGTAAATATAAAGTTAAAAAATAAAAATAAAAATTAGAGGCTAAGAAAACCAGGGCAATTAACTGTCCCAAAAAAATATGTCAGGACACCAGGACAAGAGTAATAAAAACGGGACAAATCAAGAAAAACTGAGATATATGTACATCCCAGTTATGCCCAATAGCATAAACAAGTTACTCTGTTATCGTTTTCTTCTAATTAGTTTCGAGTACTTTTTTATCTTTTAATCCGAAAATAACATTTATTTTTCTTAATAGAAAAAATATATATAAACTTTAATTTTCCTAATTATATTCACTCTTATTAATATTTTTCCAAATTTAACTTTTTTATTAATTTACACAGAGAAGCACTAGATATAAAGGACACTTTTTAAAATATCATGATTAAATAGATTACTTATTTTTGCTCAGCCATTCTTCCTTTTTTTTCCTCGGAAAAAAAACTACTTTACTTTCAAAGATAAAGTTTATTTACACTGTAAGAAAATACAGAAGGTTGTCTATATTCTAGGTCTCATTGAACTAATCACATATGATAGGTCAGAAATTACAAACAATAAATGGGTAAGGATTATAAATATAATCAAAGGAATGAAAAGGTTTGCACTAAATACAATTTGACTATTGAACTAGCCTCTGATTACATTATACAAAGTCTGATAACACAATTCTGGGTCATAGGTGAATCATTTGAGCAAATATGAATTAAACAGGAAAACAAATATAAGTGGGTGACATTATAAATGGGTTACAATATAAATACATTACAAGTGTCAAGTAGTTTTAATAGTAAGAGGAAAATCTGGAGTAACAATGCCAGATAAATCAGTCAGTGACAAGTAACATTTACAATATAGGATAACATAATATATATATAGTATAAAGAGCTAACAATATTGAACCCTAATAAATTGACATATAAATTGTTGACCCCAAGTAAGGGATGGTTAAATAAAAATTTCAAAATACACAGAGAATTAGACTTAATATACATATGGCAGTATCAGGGACAACAAGCTAATTAGTAATAAAACCATCCATTGTACAAAAAGAAAGATAAGGCTTTAATAGTTCAGCAAGAACAAGTTCAGATGAACTGCATGTCATGAGGAGTAATGAAACTTGGAGGCAAAGAAAAATCTAAAACCTTGCTAAGATCCAGGTTTGATCTGCTAGTGATGGCATAGAGGTTTTTCTGTCCTCATCCATAAACTTGCAAAGCAGCTTGTGAAATAAAACATTTATGAAACAGTCTAAATTCCTTTCAAAAAGGACTTGGCACATAATAGTCCAGATGACAACGTTAATATATGTGGCTAATCAGATAGAACCAAATATACACTTTTTAAAAGCAATAATGAGATGGAGTTTGGCCAGATCTGGTCTTATCATTTTTAGTTGAGCATGTTACAAAGATGAGTCCACATCTCACATTGACCAAAAATGTGATCCATGAACTTTTCATGCTTTTTGCATAAGAGGCAGATGGTAGCAATTTTATTTCTCCTCTGATAGCAAAGAAACATAGTGATGGGCAAGGCTCCAAAGAAAGTCCACAAACTTTGGTTCCATCTTCATGAACTTGGTCAACCTCAAGAGACAGGGGATCCCAACTGGAAGTAAATTTTGGGTCTTGGACTTTCCAACATTGGACAATTGGTATAGCTCCCAGTAGGTTATCTTTTTCCAAAATGCTGAAACGGAGGGTTTGAGTGTATTGAGCACCATCATAAGTTGTAATTGAATCCAAAGATTACTTCTCTTAGGAGACCTATCTGTGGTCTCAACCTTCTTTAGGGGAAGAGGGCTTTCCATGGTTATATTGTTTTAAAAATTTTTTCTAGGATGTTGTATGTATGCAGTAAAAGGAACACCTTGATTGAATGAATCCCTAATCCATTAAGAGATCTGGGCTTTTGGAACAGGTTGAGGCTGATGACAGGAGTTCTTCCCCCACCACAACTCTCTGCATAAGGTTTCAACTTTCCTGATGAAGATGTTTGTAAGGAAAAAGCTGGCCAGGTAATAAATGGATTTTTGGTAAAACAACCATGTTCAGAAGTGTGACATTTTCCAACAGTGAAAGCTAGGTCTTGGAAAGGGAGTTGATGTACTTTCAATTTTGGATAGCAGGGAGTTCTCTAAAGCTTTTCTTATAACAGATAGGGGGAGGCAAGATGTAAGCCAAGGAACTTCTGAGGAGAAGTCAGAAATCTACCTGAGATTTGCTTTCCTCATCAAGATGGACCACATAGCTGATTTCCTCCTGTTAACTCTCAGACCAAATTTACAAGCAAACTGGTCCAAGAGTTTGTCAAAAACTACTTTATCGATTGACAGATTGGAAAGGAAGAAATAGAATTGCTACATTTAAAAAAAAATTCAGACTTGAATAGTTTTGATTATAACTTTTACCGTTTCATAAATTTATTATTATAAATAAAACCTATGAAATCTCCATTTCATTTTTTTTAAGACAATATCATTTATATATTGCATTTAAACACTTAAATTTATTGGGGTTGTCAAATAATATGCAAACTGACTACATAGATCCCACCTAAATTTTACAAAACTCAAATTAATCCTACCACTTCTTTTCTTCTTTAACATTATCATTTTATAGAATGGTCAGAAATCTTGTATAAATAGACTATTACATTATAATAAAATACATTATTTTTGATCTTGCATAATGATGTAACATCAAATTGGAACCAAAGCTGCACCTCAGTATCTAAGTCTTCTTTTTTAACCGAAATGCTAACAAAGTATATAATGTGATTCATATTTTTTAAGTTGATGGTGAGCCATGCTAAATTTTTTTGAATTTTTTTTTCAAATCAAGGTTAAATTTTTTTATGACAAACCAAATTCTTTATATGTCATATTCCAGACAATCAGGAAAAAAAATTTTGTTCCCAATTGTCAAAAGTAAAATAATTCAGAAGGTAAGAAAAGAAAAGTTTGTTTTGTTTTTTAATTAATTCAGATTTAGAACATTATCAATCCTACATTACATCTTGCCTACTTAATAAAGCTTCTTCTAAGTTGTTTCAAAAACAATTGCATAAAAATGTAAAACAACATTGTGATTATTAATAATTTTCTTATTAGTCATTCATTAGGTTAGTGATTATCTAATAATGAATAATATTTCTGTAATGAAATGTTCACTATCACCACTCTGATGGAATGAAATTTACACTACAAAAATATTATTTCTTAAAATTGTAACTATGTTTCTGATTAACACATGAACTTTTAATATCTCAGATTTTTTACTAGCAATAAAAAACAGCACATATTCTTATCCAGAAAAAAATATTAAACATTGCTACAATCTTTTCCAATTGAATAAATTATTTAGCAACATGTAATTCACACAATTGTTCAAGTAACTTTTCTTTTCATCTGCCTAATTGCAAATGATATCTACAGAGGTCAATTTATTTATGATTAGAAAGAAAAAATAAATAAATAAAGTATAAGAAATAAGCATGTGTGTGTATCTAAATACAAGATATAATATAGCATTCATGTAGTGAGGAAATTTATTTAAACAGATTGTTTTAATGTGACTATATGACTTATCTTTAATGATATAAAAACAAAAATAAAATAAATGTGTTGAAAAGTTTTAATAAAGAGTAACTAATCATTGTTTTTCAAAAATATTTTTGGATATAAGTATATTTATAAATACTATATAAACAAACTGCACTAACTATGCTAACTAATCTCAAGGCATTTGGGATAAAAGTGGCAAACATTAATTCATGACCTATTCCCTTTCCAAGGCTTAAACATTTAAATACATTTAATAACTTTTATACTCAAAATTATAACTATATGAGATACCATCTATCTTACACAATGTAAGATTTTTCATTTTTAGGCTCCACTTAAAAAGAATACATTTTTATGCTATTATAAATATTTAATAAATAAAGATTCTTTATGAATTAAAAGAATACAATTCTAAATGTAAGTATTATTTAAAAGTTAATAATTAAAATTAATACGAATAATAATAATGGCCAAAATACATTTTAAAATTAACAGATAATCAGATTCTATAAGTAACACAGAAAACATTTATCAAATACTTATATCACTATTTAAAGTTTAAAAAAGTATACTATCTGTAGCACATTACTGTATAATTATTTTTAAATATATTGTGTGCAGCAAAAATTATTTTGTTTAAATAATTATATATTAATATATCTTTGATTGATCTAATAAACTTTATTGAACTTGAGAGCTAAAAGAATCTTATATATATATTTAAAAAATATAAATAATCTTTTTTATTTTTGACATAAACAATAATGAACTTTTTTTAAAACAGAAATTTATTTTCTTCTTGATAATAAATTTCTTTGTGTTTATGATGATAATGATTATAAGTAGCTACATTGATATGTGGAAAATGTAGATCTTTGATGAAGCTTGTAGTTTCATTATAAATGGCTAAGATTTATTTTAAATGACTTAAAATATATCTAATACAATAGTTAATAGAGGCATGACAAATAATTACTTGTTTGCAAAAGTATAGTATTATCAATTAGATCGCTATTACTAAGTTTAAAATTGAAAAACTCATTAGAAGTTTGAATGTTAAAAAACAATTCCTTTTTAAATTTAAACGTCATTTACAAATCCTTGTTAATTAGCTGGTATTAATCTATGTGCTATTACTAACAGTTGAATCTATTTGGAATATTGAAATAAAGTTATATTTTTCTAAAGATATTCAATACTTATATTAGATGATGGAAATAGTCCAAACAATAAGCACAGCTAAAACATTTAATTGATGTTGAAACAACAGCTTTTCAGGATGGTGCACAATTCTGATATTTTTTTTTTTTTATAATATTAAAATTTTTTGTTTAACTTATATAAAGTCATTAAAATTTTTTTTAAAGCAGCCAATTAAAAAAGCCCGTAGCCTATTTTGCTAGGTACATCTGGTTTACTAATAAAATTGTGTAATATATGTGTGTACATATAAAAGTAATACATATGTTTTCAATATGTAAATGCATTATGTATATACATATTAGACAATGCTTTAAATTAGTCCTAATCAATTAAAATTAAAAATGTATGGGGGTGGGTGGAAATCCCTGAAGGAAAAAAAAACAGATTTTTCTCAATTTTAAATTTTTAAAAGCAAAAAATATCATAATAAGCTGGCATGCATTTTAAACAACAAAGTGAAAATGAGATTAATTAATTAAGAATTGGCAATTTTCTATTGCATTAATAAGTGCTGTATAAATTTTTGTTCTTATATGAAGTAAACATTTATAATACTTTGAAAATTTATATTTTTATGAATAAAATAAATTTATACAGTGTATATATATACAATATTATCAAGGTAATTTTTTACTAGAACTTTAACATATATATGTGCTTTGCGCACAGATAATGAAATTTGTGAAATCAAATAATAATCTGCAATTTAATGAGCTGAGTGCTTTTGGAAGGCTTTATGCTTCCATAATCATAGCTATCAAAGTGTTGAGAGCTATACAAGTATAATATGCAAATGTATGCAAATTAATGCAAATTGATTAAAGAGACCATTCTTGAAAGAGAGAAAGCATGCATTTCGTCTATCGCTTGCAATATAGCATGCTTTGGTGTCGTTTCTTTCACAACAGACAACAATTGCAGTAGTTGCTTGGAAAACATGGCCAACTACAGCAATTGTTGTCTGTTCTGAAAGAAATGACACCAAACATAAAGTTAAGGAAACATGCTATATATCAAGCGATCCTACATCAATGAAGAGATGAGATACATGATTTTCTCTCTTTGCATATTACACTTGCTTAGCTTTCAATATTTTGGTAGCTATGATTATGAAAGCATAAGGTCTTCCAAAAGTGCTCAGATCATTAAATTGCATAGTATTATTTGATTTCACAAATTTCATTATCTGTGCACAAAGAACCTATATATGTTATATATTATATGCTAATGAAGTAAATCTTTAATTATTTCTAGAACTTTAAAAAATTAGTGTTTTATAGTGAAGAGACTAAAAGCCCCATTGTTACTATTTCAAATTTTGTAGTATATCAGGATGTTATTCTGACAAATTTGGTTTGTAAAAAAGAGATGTAGATTCTTTTATTGGTTTAACATAAAGACACCATGGCAAATTCATAAGTTTAATTGCTTTTTCTGGAGTATGATTATAATAAATTTATTATTGTAAAGACTCACAAATACCACCAATACATTTTTTAAAAAATAATTTATGTCAAACTGAAAAATAATTTTCAAGAGTGAGTCAGATCCTGCTTATATTAAAGAAATCGCCATAAAGACAGTTTAAATTTAAGCAAGACATTAAAATTATTAGGAAAAAAATGTTTTCTACAGTAAAAGTTCAAAGATAACATTTCAAAAATTAAACAAGTAGATTAAAAAAACAGATATGATATAGGAAGACATTTGCAATTCACAAATTGGTATGTACAAGTATCACAAAACTTGTTTTTAATTTTTATTATGGCAAAGATAAAGAAATTTAGAAAAGTTGCTAAACTATTTATAACAAAAAGTGATATCAAATTGATTATAAAGCTAAAAATAAAATTTTGATTGAAAAAAATTACTTTTATTATCAAGAATTATAAAGAGCTGATGGAGATATTAGACATTATAAATAACTATAAATGATAAACAGAGCAAAACTCTCCATACAGTATTGCCACCTGTGCTCACATGTGATGAACTATAAATGATGCTACTAAAGTAGTTATAAGACTATAATAGGATAGGAGATATGATAATAAATATATAATTAATGTTTTAAACTTTAGCTACTTAAACAGTAAAATATTAGATGCAAGAGATTTGGAAAGATATCACAAATGAACAATATAAATATTATAAAAAAGTTTTACCAGTCTGGTGTAGAAAAACTATGGATAAAATAAAAAAAACTTAGTTATTCTGTGAAATATTTGTAATTGTTAAAAATAATAATCATGTTATTTAATTGTTAAGAAATATTCTATAGTCTCTAGACTATTAAAAAGTCTGATTTATTTATGTAGATATATAGAATGTTGCTAGTCAAAAATAGAATTTAGATCACCATTTGAAACTAATTATAAGCACCAAAAAATTCTATCATCAAGCAGAAATATAATTTTCTACTTCTTCTTTTTCTATGTATTGATTTCTACTTTAACATATCATACCATTTACACCTTTCTTAAACATTCTATCAATACTTTTATTTACATCAAACAACAGTTTCAATTGTCCTGCAGTCATCATCAGAGCTACAATAATCAAATATATAATTATACAATTAATACACTTATCCACATATTGATATACATAATTAAATACACAATATAAACAAAAATAAATATACATTTTAATATGACCATTATAAATAATCATTTATTCAGACATAGTAAAAGTAATTTAAAGTGATTGGTTTATATATTCACGCTCTCATTTCCAGTACTTATAATTTGCCCATATTTAAGCATTTGGGTTGAAATAATAGGTGGATTCATTCTATTCTCTCACAAAGACTTTATCTTATGTTGGAAGTGAGAGTATAAAGCATATGTGCATTAGCTTGAAAAGCTGATCATTAGTTTATACTCCATTTATGTTTTTTTCTCTTTTCTCATATACTTATTATCTAATATATTAAGTATATTCTTCCTTTTTTATTTACTATCTTAAATTTTATAACATTATTAAACTTTTTATTAATTGTAATAATTATCTTATGCATATTTTTACAATACTATTATTATAAGTTTTAATACCTATATATTTATTGCTATCTATTTTATTTCTTCTACTTACTATCCCATTACTTGTATTAAATTTCTCTTCCAATTTTTTTATACTTTCTTCTATACCTTTTTTTGGACATTCATTATTTCTAAACTCTTTAATTATTAATTCTACCTGTCTTCTATAATCTTTCTCATTTGAGCAATAATTCCAAGCTCTATATAATCTTGAATGTATACTACTCATTTTATATTTAACATCTATATTTGAATTTCAATAAGTTATGTTGCTATCTACATTAGTTTTTTTATATATAGATGTCTCTATCCTGAATTTACCATCTTTATATGATTTTTTAAACAAAATATCCAAATATGATAACTTATTATCATTTTCTTTTTCTATTGTAAATTTTATATTGTTATCTAACCTATTAATCTCTTCAAGATACATATCTATTTGCCTTTGGCTCTTGTTGAAAATCAATAAATAATCATCAACATATCTTTTGCATAAAAATTGGACCATTAATATTATTAATCATTAAATCTTCCATATTCTTCATATATATTACTAAGTACTCCACTTAATGCCCCTCCTATTAGTAATCCTTTGTTTTGTTTAGAATATTCTCCATTAAACTCACATATAATCTTCTTATAACGAATTCTCATTATTTTTCTCAATTTCTTTATTGCTATTTTAATTTCTTTATATTACATCTCTATATTTTTTATTGCTAACTCTATTGCTTCTTCCACATTTACATTTGTGTACATTGATACCACATCTATTTGTACCATAATCAACTTATAATTATTATATTCATTTATTTTATCTTAAATTTCTTTTATTAACTCTTTATTATTTTTAATATAAAAACTATTTTTATCATTAATATATTTCTTAAGAATATTACTTGATATCCATTTAGATATTCAATCAAAATATGAATTTGTATCATTTATTATTGGTCTTAAAGGCACCCCTTCTTTAAATATTTTTGGTGCTCCATATATTCTTGCCATACCACAATCTTTATTTGCCAAAAATGCAAACACTTTTCTATCCATTAATTCATTATTATATAATTCTTTTACTAACTCATTAATCTTCCCATTTTTTAATTTAGTATGATCTTTCTTTATTTTAATAAAATACTCCTCTTCCAACAATTTATTCATTTTACCAATGTATTCTTCTTTATTTATTAATATTAATTTATTACCTTTATCTGACTTTATAAGACTATTTCTTTTTCATATTTATCCCTTACTTTTTAACCTCTTTTATTTAAATTACATTATTTAAATTATTTATCCCCTTATTTGCCTTTTTATGTTTACTTTCAATACTTATTTTTTTATTTTATATATCATATTATTCACTTCTTCTTTAAAACTTTCCATCCACAATTTACCCTTCATATCAAATACATTATTAATATCCTTATTTTCATAATAATATATACCATAATTACTCTCTAAATACTTTTGTGCTATTTTCACTACTTATGCTTGCACTTCTATTATATTTTTATTTTTGCATACTGCATATGGTATATATTTTATACCTTTACTTAGTATATTTTTCTCTTCTTCATTTAGCTCAATATTTGTTAAATTACAAATCTTCTGTGCATATTTATTAAGTTCTTTTTTATATTCTTTAATTTCTTTTTCATTCTTCAACCTATCCATTTTCTTCTTACTTCTTATATAAAATTGAATGCAAATCAAGTAAAAGTAAAAATATAAAAACTAATTATGTGGAAGAAACAAAGAATTCAATTTATACCAGATTAATTCAACATAAATATGATAAGAGATCATTTATTTATTTGCATTCATTAGAAACAGGTTATAGGTTTGAAAAAGATTGTATAAAAATTATTAATTACACAAATAATAGAAGCGATAGGAAAATTAAAGATGCAATCTTGATTAAGAATATAAAACCAAATCTTAATAGGAATTTCAGGGTAAGAAGAATAATTTTATAAACAATTATTAATAATAGTTAGAATTGGAAAAAGCTTAAAAGAATAAAGTTAAAGAAAATGACAATAGAGAAAAGTATTAAACAAGTACAAATTTTGAATTTTAAGTCAGTTGGGTTTTGGAAACAGAATTAACAAGAGGTAGGTAATTTTTGAAATGTAAAAAAAAATAATTTGTATTGTGGGAAAAGTTAATTGATAAAAATATTTAATAAAAAAATAAAAGATTAGAAGTTAATTTTATAATATAAGTAAAATGATAATAATATATATTAAATAGTAGAATAAATGTTAAAGTTCATAATTATTATAATACATAATATTTTTTAAAAATAAAATAAAGTGACATAAAATAAATTGATATAAAATAAATATTGATAGAATTATTTAGAGTAAAGTAATAAAATGGGAAATGATTATTTATAATGGTCATATTAAAATGTATATTTATTTTTGTTTATATTGTGTATTTATTTATGTATATCAATATGTGGATAAGTGTATTAATTTATAATTATATATTTGAATATTGTAGCTCTGATGATGACTGCAAGATAGTTGAAACTGTTAGTTTGAAATAAATAAAAGTATTGATAAAGTGTTTAAGAAAGGTGTAAAAGGTATGATATCAAGCAGAAAATAACATAATTTTTTAAAATTATTTTTAAAATAGATATATTTTAATTTCTTCTCAATATGTATAAATTAAATATCATTAAAAAATTGTACTGGGGAATATTTTATTTCTTTAATTTTTATTTTTATAAGCTAATTGTGTAGATTCTTTTGTCAATGTTATGTACTATTTTAGTGGGCTTTGTTTTAATGTGTTTATTATTTAAATAAATAAATCATATACAAAAAAGTAAAGTCACAAACTAGATATTTTAAAGTATCAGTTAATCAAGTTAATAATGACATAATAGAATGTAAGGGAGCTTTTCTTTCAACAATGTCATGAATTTCTGACAGATATCATATAACCAGAGAGCATATTGCTTAATTAAATTTTATATATTTTTAAAATCATTTCTCATTACTGTAAACCCATTTTCTTCTTACTCTCTTGGTATTCTACAATCAGTAAATCATTGTTCCAACATAACTCATTGTTTTCTCTTCCTATATAATATTTTAATAGAAGTTCTTTTGTTATCTCTAATACTCTATTTTCATATTTTCTACTATTGTAATACAATTTAAACCAAACTCCCAAAATATCTACCTTTTATTTTTTTATCTTTTTATTTTTACATCTCTTTATTAGTTTTAGCAATATGGTATGATATCTCTTTCTTTACCTACACAATTTTATGTAAACGTTAAAAACTCAATGTTATAAAAATTTAATGCACTAAATATTATGTACTAATATGAAAAGTGCATTAGACCAATCAAAGCAAATATGTTTAAAAATTGTTATCATAACTGTACAATAAATAAAAAACTAAGAAAAAAAATTGTAAAATTGTCTCATGTAATTCTCATCTTCATACACGCATTAAAAAAACTGTAATAACATTAACACAAATCTATTTGTTATTTTATTATTATATTTAGAATGTTGTGATTCTTTTAAATATCAGCTTTCATTTACTACTAATCTATGCACTATATTTTAATTTTGTTTTATATCGCCTATTATTTTTTCCAATCTTTATTTTATTTCCTTTCCAATTATTTATATATTATTTTACATAAAAATGTTCTTAGCAAAAGTATTAAATATATATAATAGTCAAATAGAAATTATTAAATTGGATAAATAAATTAGAAATTTATCTAAACTTTTACATAAAAAATTAACTGATATCCATTTAATAAAAGCTTTTTGATATAAGGAAATTTTCTTGCTTATAATGACTTATGATTTAATTAATAAAGTTCCTAAGTAATTTGATTTTATGGACTCTTTAAATAAAGACATTTTTTATAATTGAAATGTATATATGTAAATCATACAAAAACAATAAATCTCTTTTCAGATTATAAATGTTTAACTTTGTTCTTGAAATGGAACTTTCCCTATACTTTCCAAGCAGCATGTAGTTATTCTTAAAATGAGGAATGAAATTTCTTACATCATACCCTATGTTATTTTATAAAAAAATAGATATCAACTAATTCAAAAAGCTTTTAAATTGGAATGACATTGCAAGATTGTAGGATAATATCAATAGTGGCTAGATCTCACTCAGCTACATTTAAGTTATTTTTTCACTGCCAATGCTACTTATAATAATAATCATCATCAACCATTATCAATCCACTGCAGGATGAAGGTCTCTCCAAGTTCAATCTATCTTCTCCAATTTTTAGATTCTCTTCTCCACATGACCCCTGGAAACTTTCTTATTTCATTTATCCATCTCACATATGGTCTTTTCTGGGTCTATTACAATCTCCTGGAATCAAGTTTAAAATTTCAATTTGCATCTATTATCATCTTTTCTAGTAATATGTCCAGCCCAACTCCACTTCAGTCTTTTAATTTTTTCAAGATCAGTAACACCTGTTTTTTATCTTATCCATATATGACATTTTTGATCTCTTCTTGTTACTCCCAACATGCCTCTGTCCATACTTCTTTGAGTGATCTGCAGTCTTTGTATTGCTCTTTCATTAAGTGTCCAAGTCTCACATCCACAAGTAAAAACTGATAAAACACATTTATTAAAAACTTTCCTTTTCAAACACATAGGCATATTTCCTTTTAGTATCAAGTTATTTCTACCAAACTCACTCCAACCAAGTTTAATTCTATGATTAATTTCATCCATTATGTTTCCATTTGTCTGAATAGTCTGACCAAAATATTTGTAGCTGTTAACTTTTAACTATTCATAATTAATATTTATTTTTATATTTTGAGAAAATCCACTCAACATTACTTTAGTCTTTTTAACATTTATCTTTGGTCCTACTTTTCTACTTTCATCTGACAACTCCTGAAACATTTCCTGCAGCTCTAAAGCATTATTTGAAAAAATAACCACGTCATCTGCAAAATCTAAATGACTTAAATAATGTCCATTTACTTTCACTCCTTGAACTTCCTATTTTAATCTACAAAATCTTCCAGCAGAACTGCTGTAAAACGTTTTGGAAATATGGAGTCACCCTGTCTTGCTCCCTTCTCAATGTGGACTTTCCTAGTATCATTATGTAATCAAATAGTTGCTGTTGCATTTCTATAAATATTCTTTAAAATATGATAATATCCTGGATCTATACCTTGATGATCCAATGCTTTAATCACTGAAGAAATGCTTATAAAATCAAATGCTTTTTCATAATCTATAAATCCAAAGCATAATGGCAACTCTGATTCATTTGTCCTTTCTATAACTTCTCTCAATACCTGAATATGATCTACTGTACTAAAACCAGTTTTCAATCTATCTTGTTTTCTTAGTTGGTGGAAATCCAATGTTTCCTGTAGATGAGTTGTAATTATCTTGGTAAAAATTTTGTATAAAAGTGATAAACATCTGAGTTTAAGATGAAGAAACACCATGGTCATTTTTCTCAGCTGCCTGATAGGCAGAATGAATGTGCATGTAAATGATAAATATTTTCCCAATAGATATATACAATCATCAGCCAGACAAAATTAAATCATGGTCCTTATTCCCAGTAGGCTGTAAACTCATTCAGCAAGGCAGCAGCTGGTGACCAAAGGTGGAGCATGCAAAGAATTCTCTGATTGTGGACACAGCCTGCCATTTGATAATGACTTTTTATTTAGGTAATTACAACTGCAGATCACTTTCAAGTGAAGGAAGATTGTAAGAATTAGAAGAAAAACTGTCTTATATTAAATGGGACATTATTGGACTTTGTGAAGTTAGAAGAAAAGATGAAAAGACAATTGATTTAAAAAGTGGACATGTACTTTATTATAAAGGCACAAATATTGAAAATACAAGTGGAGTAGGATGCATTATAAATAAAAAATGGAAGAACAACATTGTGGAAATTGATGGTGTATTGGACAGAGTGGCAAGATTAGTCATACAACTTAATAGCAAATATGAAATGCAGATAATTCAGGTTTTTCCCCAACAAGTTCTCATAATTATGAAGTAGTAGAAGATTTTTTTATGCATGTTCAAAAAGCTTTTGATCAGAGTAAACAACATTTTAAAATTGTTATGGAAGACTTTATTGCTAAAATTGGTAAACAAATGAGAGATGTAAGTGCTGTAGATAGTTTTGGTTATGGTAATAGAAATAACAGAGGACATAGAATTGGGAAGTTTGCAGAAAAAAACTTTATATTATGAAATCTTTTTTTGAAAAAAATGTTAAAAGGAAATGGACATGGAAGCATCCAATTGAAGGTACAGAATGGAATTAGATTTTAACTAACAAAAAATATATATTTCAAGATTGTAATCTTTTAAATAAATTTAACATAGGAAGTGATCATCTATTAGTAAGATATAAGATACTTGTTAATGCAAAAGTAGAAACACAGAAATTATTAAGAATAAAAATATTTACAGTTGATATTCCTAATCTTCAGACACATTCTAATGAATTTAAATTAGAACTTACAAATCAGTTTTAAGTATTAGTAGATTTTGAACATGATTCAGATTTGAATAAAATTAATATGATAATAACTGATACACTTTTAAAAACTGCAACAAAAATAGCTGGTAGAAGCAATTGACCAATAAAATTTCTACTGAGACTACAGAATTTATGAAGTATAAAAGGAATAAGAAGATATACAAAAATGATGCATTAAAAAAATTGAATATCTCATATTTTGTAAAATGGTGCAGAAAAAAGTTGAAAATAATAAAAGAAAGTATAACTGTGAAATAACAAGGAAAGTTCTAAAAGAGAATAAAAGTCTCAAGAGTGTAAAATAACATTTTGGTATTTGTAGGAAATTTATATCTGCAATAAGAAAAATAGATGGAATTATTACTAAAAAAAAGAGATGACATCATGCAATGGGTAGAAGACATTTATCAAGAATTATATAGTAATAAAAAACAAGTACCTCCTATATCTATTATATCTTCCAAATTGCCCAGAATTTTAAATGAAGAAGTGAGACCCAAAATTAAATTTATGAAAAAAGGAAAAGCTCCAGGTAATGAATGAAGTATAATTGATATATTAAAAAAAGCAGGTGAAGAAATAGAAATTTTTTAGTCATGTTATATACCAAATGTCTAAATGATAAAGATGTACCAGATGATTGGAAGAATGCAGTATTAATATTAATATTTAAAAAAAGTGATAAAGAAGATATTAGAAATTACAGACCTATCCACCTTTTCATGTTTTCCTGAAGGTGTGTGATAATGGTGTTCTAGTTATATTTTTATATTGGACTATTTCCATCATCTAATATATGTATTGAATGTCTTTAGAAAAAATTAACTTTATTTAAATATTTCAAATACATTCAACTGTTAGTAATAGCACATCAAATAGGTTTGTATATGCACAATGTTTCGAGAGTTATCATTCTCCCCTATTCTTCAGGTGTTGCTGGCCTGACCAGTGACTGTACAAGCATGGGATTCAAATCTGGTCCTTAGATTCTTGAGTTTTGAATTTTAAGGTAGCACTCTAACCAACTGAGACATCCTGCCAAAGGCAACAGTCTGTAGCAATTTCATATACTTATTTATGAGGTTGCTCACCTGACAATGGCAAAATATCTTATAAGCCAACCTAGTGTGACTATACACAATGTATGGAAACCACTAATCAACTTTGTTTATATGAAAAAGTGGAGAAATCAGGAGGAACCTCATACATAAGTATATGAAATTACTACAGACTGCTGCCTTTGGCACGACCACTCAGTTGGTTAGTGTGTTATCTTAAAATTCAAAACTCATGAATATATTGAGCCAGGTTCGAATTCCATGCTAGTACTCTCAGTGGTCAGGCCAGCAACACCTGAAGAAAAGGGGAGACTAATACCTCTCCATTGCGCATATACCAACCTGTTTGATGTGCTATTATTAACAGTTGAATATATTTGGAATATTTAAATCAAGTTAAATTTTTCTAAAGACATACAATTCATATGTTAGGTGATGTAAATAGTCCAATATAAAAATACAACTATCAGCCCTTTATCAGTTTTATACATTTTTTATCAGTTTTATTCTTATACTAATAAATACTATTAAATTTTCAGCTTTAAGTGAGAGTTTACATTACATTGCATTATTGGAAAATATTTTTCAAAAACAAAAAGATAAAATGATTATTCTTAAAAAAAGAACAAAAAAAAACAACATCTCTTTAATTAAATAAAAACAAAAATTTGGGGAGAAAAATCATAATTTGTTTTTTAGGCTAACAATTAAAGCATTTTTTTCTAAAAATAACTTTTGTCTACTCTTCAAATAAACTTCAGTAATTTCGTTATTTCGAAATAAACCAAAATACAATTAAAGGAATATGTAAAAAATAGTTTTAAAAACCTTACAAAAATATATTAATACTACAAAGTTTATTAGAATATTTTTAAAAAACAAAATAAATTTATTTATTTATTTTTTATCTTAATTAAAAGAAAATGAAAATATTAATGTACAATTTAATAAAATATTTTAGTAGTTTATAGTCATTTATTTTGTATATGATATATATATGTGCACCAACACAATATGGTTCAATGAATGTGAGCATCATCATCATCATCAACCATTATCAATCCACTGCAGGATGAAGGTCTCTCCAAGTTTAATCCATCCTCTCCGATCTTTAGCTTCTCTTCTCCACAACACCCCTGCACATTTTCTTATTTCATCCATCCATCTCACATGTGGTCTCTTTCTGGGTCTTTTACAATCTCTTGGAATCCAGTTTAAAATTTCAATTGTCCATCTATTATCATCTCTTCTATCAATATGTCCAGCCCAACTCCATTTCAATCTTTTAATTTTTTCAATATGGTCAGTAACACCTGTTTGTTGTCTTACCCATACATTGCGTTTTCGATCTCTTCTTGTTACTCCCAACATACATCTCTCCATACTCCTTTGAGTGGTCTGAAGTCTCTGTATTGCTCTTCTATTAAGTGTCCAAGTCTCAGATCCATAAGTAAGAACTGGTAAAACACATTTGTTAAAAACCATCCTTTTCAAACACATAGGCATATTTCCTTTTAGTATCAAGTTATTTCTACCAAAAGCACTCCAACCAAGTTTAATTCTATGATTAATTTCCTCCATTATGTTTCCATCTGTATTAATAATCTGACCAAGGTATTTGTAACTGTTAACTTCTTCTAATTCTTCATAATCAATCTTTATTTTCATATTTTGAGCAAATCGATTAAACATTACTTTAGTCTTTTTAACATTTATCTTTAGTCCTACTTTTCTACTTTCATCTACTAACTCCTGCAACATTTCCTGCAGCTCTGAAGCATTATTTGCAAAAACAACTACATCATCTGCAAAATCTAAATGACTTAAATACTCTCCATTTACTTTCACTCCTTTAGTTTCCCATTTTAATCCACAAAATACTTCTTGCAGCACTGCTGTAAAGAGTTTTGGAGATATGGAGTCACCTTGTCTTACACCTTTCTCAATGTTGATTTTTCCAGTATCATTATGTAATCTAATTGTTGCTGTTGCATTTTTATAAATATTCTTTAAAATATGACAATATCCTGTATCTATACCTTGATGATCCAATGCTTTAATCACTGAAGAAATGTGTATAGAATCGAATGCCTTTTCATAATCTACAAATCCAAAACACAATGACAACTCATATTCGTTTGTCCTTTCTATGACTTCTCTCAATACCTGGATATGATCTATTGTACTAAAACCACTTTTAAATCCAGCTTGTTCTCTTGGTTGGTGGAAATCCAAAGTTCTCTGTAGACGAGTTGTAATTATCTTGGTAAAAATTTTATATAAAACTGATAAAAGGCTGATAGGTCTGTAATTTCTAATATCTTCTTTATCACCTTTTTTAAATATTAATATTATTACTGCATTCTTCCAATCTTCCGGTACATCTTTATCATTTAGACATTTGGTATATAACTTTGCTAAAATTGTTTCTATTTCTTCACCTGCTTCTTTTAATATATCAATTATAATTCCATCATTTCCTGGAGTCTTTCCTTTCTTCATACACTTAATTGCATGTCTCACTTCTTCATTTAAAATTCTGGGCAATTCGGAAGATGTAATAGATATAGGAGGTACTTGTTCTTTATTACTATATAATTCTTGATAAAAATCTTCTATCAATTTCATGATGTCATCTCTCTTTTTAGTAATAATTCCATCTTTTTTTCTTATTGCAGATATAAATTTCCTACCAATACCAAAATGTTGTTTAACATTTTTGAGACTTTTATTTTTTCCTACCAATACCAAAATGTTGTTTAACATTTTTGAGACTTTTATTTTCTTCTACAGCTTTCCTTGCTATTTCACAGTTATACTTTCTTATATCATTTTCAACTCTTTTCCGTACCATTTTACAAAATTCGAGATATTCAATTGTATGTTTAAAAATAATTTTAATTGGAAAGCTCTGTGAGACCAAATATCATTTTTCAGATCCTTTTCTGAAAGGATTTTTATTGCATATTTTAAAGTCATTTAAAATTGTTATTATGTACATACATGGTAATTCTATGAAAATAAAATAATTGCTGATGTTTACTGTTCTCAGAGCTTGGGTTAAGAAAAGTTAGAAAGTTCTCTTATTGAAATTATATGTGTATATGTATGTGGTGCAATAAATAAAAAAATCCTTCTATGCAATAAACAGAAAATCAGTCTAAACAAATTAATATGTAAATAAACTCACTAAATGATTTACAGGGTTTTAAAATATATTTTAAGAAGCTAGGAAATATCAACTCTTTAAATTCTGTTTATATTAATTGAATTAAACATTCTGGGATGGGAATGTCCACTTTCAAAGCAGACAAAAATAAAACTACAGCCCGAGTCATTTATTAGGAAAGTATGTTGAGACAATGATATTTGTAAGATTTAACATTAAATCTATAAGTCATTTTGCTGTTTTATTTAAATTGTTCTTAATTCTTTGTGTTATTAAAATGGCCATTGTGGAGCGTTGATAGCCGAGAGATCAGCGCAGCAGCCTTGCAACAAGCAGTTGCTTGCAGACAGTTGTTGCGGGTTCGCTTCCCGGCCGACACTATGACATGTGAAAAAAAAATCGTCACATAATGTTGTATCATATCACTAGATCAACTAAAACCCAAATAATTTTAGCATAATTTTGCATTGAACAGTTTTATTTTAATGATAGTGATTCTCCATTTTACTTTTTATTTCGTCAGTAAGAGTAGAAATAATTAAAAACTAACGTTATAGCTTTAAATATTTGCTTTTGTGTATTTTTGTAGGGGTTGTGATTTCAATTTAAAATATTTGTTAATTTGATATGAAGTATAATTTTAAAATGAAATAGATTTATAATATTAAAAATAGGTTTTTGACCTATTAAGCTTATACATTAAAAATATTAAAAAATTTAGCAGTCAGAGTGTAAGCTTTTATTTTAATTTTAGATAATAAATTCTTTTTTAACTTTTTTTTTTAATAAATTAGTTATAATAAAAGGTATGTAAAAAAGTAATTTATTTTATCATAGTTTCTATTTAAATTGAAACCAATATATATGGAAAATTAATATACAGTTTGAGCTTCAATTATTAAATTTAAATACATCTGAAAGATTAATTAATATTCATAAGAAAAAAATATGCTTGAAGAATTCATCACCTTCTATAATATTACACAATAATTAATCCTGTTTAATTTCAATTGTATATATTTATAATAAATTAGAAATTTGCAAGATTATTAATTAGGTATTCTCTTTTGTGAATATTAATTAAAGTTAATTTAAGTAAGAATATAAAATATCTTTGTAGATAATACGTTAAATCTTACAAAAGTCGTTGCTTAAACTTGTTCTTCTGATAAATAACTCAGGTCATAGACGAAGAGAGATATCTTTTTTTATGTTAAGGTGACTGATTAAATTTAATATATATGGTACCTGCAGAGCTCATCGTCTCTTAAAATCAATTGTTACCATTAATTTCTACTAATATACACATAAACACGCACATATCCATCATCATCATCATTATAATTTTCAACCATTATCAATCAAATCTACTGCAGAATGAACACTTCTCCAAGTTTAGTCCATCTCCAATTTCTAGCTTCTCAGTAATCTTCTTCATATCTATACAGCACACTTCCTTATTTCTCCATCTATCTCACATGTGGTCTCTTTCTAAGTCTTTTACGTTCTCTTGAAATCAATTTATGATTTCAACTCCCCATTTAATATCTTTTCTAACAATATGTTGAGCCCAATTCTATTTCAGTCCCTTAATTCCTTCAACAATATCAGTATCACCTGTTTGTTCTTTCACCCATGTAATTCATTTTTGATCTCTTTTTGTTACTTCTAACATGCATATCTCCATACTTAGTTGAGTGGTGATGAAATTTGTATAGCTCTTCTCTTAAGTGTCTAAGTCGCAGATCCATAAGTAAGAACTGGTAAACTACATTTATTAAAACCTTTCTTTTCAAACACATAGGCATATTTCCTGATAATATTAAGTTATTTCTACCCAAAAAACATTTCAATAAAGATTAACTGTATGATTAATTTCATCTATTATGTTTTCATCTATAATAATAATCTGACTAAGGTGTTTGTAGCTGTAACCTTTTTTTTACTCATCATTATCAATCCTTATTTTCTTCTTTTGAGAATATCCATTGAACATTACTTTAAATTTTTAACATTTACCTTTGTTCCTACTTTTTACTTTCAATGTCATAACTCTTGCAACGTTACTGAAGCACTAAAGCATTATTTGCAAAAACAACTACTACATAAGCGAAATCTGGATGACTTAAATAATCTCCATTTACTTTTACTCTTTTAACTTTCCATTTTAATCCATAAAATCTTTAAATACATATATAGTATACATAGTTAAGCTAGAAGTAAATAAAGGCGATTTGAATCCAGAATTTCAAGCTCTCTTCAGTCATACACTCCATTTTATACAACTGATACACATGACACATACATATGAAAAAGATAAATGATCTTTAGTATGTGTATTTTGTGCTGAACTAGAACTCATCAGTCAGTCTGGATTATCATACCCCCCCCCCACATATTAAGATAGCAAATTTTCAAATTTTAATAAAGAGGTTTCAAGTGTGGGTTCAAATCCTCTCTAAAATATTTTTTGCAAAACTGTTGTAAAATTTTTTGGAAATATGGAGTCACCCTGTCATTTACCTTTCTCAATACTAAGTTTAGTACCTTTATGCAACCTAATTTTTTATGTTGCTTTTTTATAAATATTCTTCAGAATATGTTAATATCATAGGTCTATACCTTGATGATTCAATGCTTTAATCTTTATACATTCAAATGCCTTTTTATAATCTACAAATCAAAAGCATAATAATAACTCATATTCATTGGTCCTTTACTAAAACCACTTGTAAATCAAGCTTATTCTTTTGTTTGGTTAAAATCCAAAGTTCATTTTAAATGAGTTGTAATTATTTTATTAAAATTTTGTAGAGAACTGATTTATTTCTAATATCTTTTTATCACCTTTTAAAAATATTAATATGGTATATTTTATCATTTCGACATTTGTATATAACTTTGCCAAAAAATTACATTTCTTCAACTGCTTTTTTTAAAAATAGTGATTATAATTCCAACATTAACTAGAGCTTCTCTCTTTTTATAAATTTAATTGCATGTCTCACTTCTTCATTTGTAATTCTGGGCAATTCAGAGGATATAATAATTGTATGAAGTACTTTTTCTTGTTCGTCATTGCTATATAATTTTTGATATAACTCTTCTACACATTTCATGATGTCACGTTTTTTTTTAATAATAGTTCCATCTTACTTTTTTATTCAAGAAATAAATTTCCTATCCATACCAAGAAGTAGTTTTACATCCTTAAGAACTTTTATTCTCTTTCTATAGATTTTTTTTTACTATAGATTTTTTTACTAGTTTACAATTACAATGTCTTTTATCACAATATTTTTTTTCATAATTTGAGATATTCAATCTTTCATAATTTATCAGTTTTATATATTTTCATATTCCTTCTTATCATAAAAAAGGCAAAACTCTCCATCCAACAGTGCCACTCAGTGCAAGACAGAGTAAGCAATGGATTCCAGAAGGCTTGTGCATAAAATCCCTTATCTAGTGCCTACTCATCCAATATCCCCAGACTAGTTTCTAGTTTGTGGCCTTTGTCAATGAGGAGCCTTGGATTTGAGATCACTACAACTAGATCTTAGGATCTAATGCAACCCTCCAGCAGCCACCTTTTATTTCTACTTAACTAAAAACTATTGAGAATAAAATTGAAAGCACAAAAATATTTTTTTCTTATTCATCCAATATCCCCTGACTAATTTCTCACTTGTGGCTTTTGTCAGTAAGGAACCTTGGATCTGAGAGCACTGCACCTAGAATTAATCTAGGTGCAGTGCTCTCAGTTCCAAGGCTTATCACTGACAAAATCCACAAGCTAAAAATTAGTCTGGAGATATTGGATGAGTAGGCACTACATGGGGATTGATTACTTTGGCTTGCACTGAGTGGCACTACTAAATGGAGAGTTTTGCCTGTTTTAATAACAATTATGAATAAGCATAAGAAATGGTGATCATGTGGTGTTTACTGGATTAATACTAATTCTGCCTAATAGAATAGTGGTGGCTATGGTTATTAAAAAACCAAAGACACCAAAATGTATGGATACTGAACTGAGTTCAGACATATATGACTATATAAACTAACAAGCTTGGATTAAAATATTTTTGTGCTTTCAATTTTATTTGCATAGTTTTGTAGTTAATAAGAGATAAAAGGTTATAGCTGAAAGGTTGTTCAGTGTCCAGCGGCACTCTATTGCTCGCTGGATTTCAACTATCAATAACACAATATAAAATAATTAATGAGGCAGCCTGGCAAGTAGGTTTAAATAACGAAGATTTATTTAAAGGATTATATATGAGTTAATCACTATTAATATATACAAAGTATGAATAATATATACACGCTAATATTATTATATATAAATAAGGGGCCCGAAGGCAGAGTAAAATAATAAAGAGATCGGTACAACCTGTTATAGTTCCCTAGGTTTACTTTGGCACGTCCGGAGGTAAACCTCTCTGCAAGGCTAGATGAAGCAAAGGAGCTGACTGGAGCACCCGAGGAAATGGCAGATCTACCTTTCAAGTGCTTCACTTACCAAGTGTCCTCTCTCAGTTCAATATTAGATCCATTACTTGTCACGCCTTGATTTTGGAGTATCCTCCCTTCACTGGCCATCCACTGTCCACGTGGTGGTCATCTCTTTAGTTCTTATAGGATCCCTGATTAGATAATGTCATGCCCTTAACATTGTCTAATCTAAGCAATGGCTTTGTTTACATTATCTAATCCTTCTTGATAAATTACTTTATAGTTTAGCGCTAATATATCATTTAATTATTTACAATACACAATTAGCGATCCGTTAGTTTTACATTTATTTTTATTATTGGTTAAATGTATTTTTTATATACATGCACATACACACACATTTAGCAGGTTGCATTAGATTTTAATATCTAGGTGCAGTGCTATCAAATCCAAGGCTCCTTACTGACAAAAGCCACAAGCTAGAAACTAGTCTGGGGATATTCGATGAGTAGGCACTAGATAGGGACTTTATGCAAAGCCTTCTGGCATTCATTGATTACTCTGGATTGCATTGAGTGGCACTACTGTATGGAGAGTTTTACCTGTTTAAATAACAGTTATGAGCAAGCATAAGAAAAGGTAATCATGTTGCCATTTTTAAAAAAATTCTATTTATTTCAGTCAAATCTGAATCATGTTCAAATCTGTTAATATTTGAAATTTGTTTGTATGTTCCAATTTAAAATCAGTGGAATGTTTCTGAAAATTAGTATCAACTGCAAATATTGTTTTTGTTAAAATTTTTGTGTCATTAACATGTATCTTATAACTCACTAATTCTCTTTTAGTCAAAATATAATTTGATTCTACTGTACTTCATCTGAATCCTTCCATATCCATTTTCATTTAACATTTTTCTTGATGAAAGTAATTCATAATATACTTTTCTTTTCCTGCAAACTTCACAAGTCTATGATCTCTTTCATTTCTTTCACCATAACCAAATTTATCTACACTTCATCTTTCCATTGTTTACCAATTCTATCATTAAAACCTCACGTCAATTTTAAAATGTTGTTTAGTCTGATTAAAAGGTTTTGTACATCCATAGAAAAAGCCTCTTCTTCATCACCACAATGAAACTTGTTGGGGCATAAGGGGCACAAACCAGAATTATGAGCATCTGATATATGCTATTGAGTTGAATAACTAATCTTGTCATTCTGTCCAATATTCCACCAATCTTTACAATGTTATTTTCCACTTTTTTTTTATAATAAATTGTACTCCACTTGCACTACTAATGTCTATGGCTTTTTAATGCAGTACATGTCCATTTTATGCCAATTCTCTCTTTATCTTTTCTTCTAATTTCACAAAGTTTAATAATGTCTCATTTAATATTAGATAGTTTTTTTTTGATTCTTGCAATCCATCAGTTAAAAATGATCTGCACTTCGAAGTACCTAACTAAAATGTCATCATCAAGTGGCAGCCTGGGTACACAATCAAAAGCTTCTTAGCATTCTCCACTTTCAGTCACAATTGCTGCCTTGGCTAGTGATATTACAGCATTTTAAAAATAAGAACCATACTTTATTTTTGTCTGTCATGTTTATAAATATCTATTTTAAAAAATCATTCACACACACATTCATTTGGTCTTCAAAAAAACTGCTGATATATCAGTGAAGAGCTATAAGGCAACTGTGAAGAAAAGACCATGGTATTTCTTGACTTTAAACTCAGAGGTAAAAAGCTAATAAACTTATCACACTGGCTAATGCATGTTGGTGAACAACATAGTAATAACAGTCACAATGTCAAGAATGCATGGAGTGGACAGTAGGAAATTTGCCCTGCCTAGCCTCTTTATGACCTCAAAGAGCAATTAACGAGTCTCCTTTCAATTAACATCAAATTCCTTTTTGCACATTACCCACATCCACACACACATATATATATATTGTTACCTTTTCCAGTCATCTAATTGGTTAACAAATACATTTAAAATTACCACTATAAGCATGCACACTCACACATTTAAAAATCATCGTATATTTTTTAAACAAATTGCTTTAAATTTATTCTGTAAATGGCAATAAACTAATTATCTATTTTTAAATTGAACAAATTTAGTTTCTCTAACTCAATTGTAATACTATTATTTAAATAAATGGACTGATTATTATTACAAATTAACTTAAATGAATATTTTATTTTAATTATAAAACTACCCATTAAATTTTAACATTAAATACAATTCAATTAGTATTATGGTTAATTCAGGCACTAATATAGTTATTTTAAATTGTACCAAAACAATCTAAACTTCTTTAAGATTATCAACTATATTTTAAATTTTAAGTTATTAGAAATCTACTTTAATTGTAAGCACAAAATATTTTAGCAAAATAATCAAGTAAAACATAATATTATTTATTAATGACAGAAATATTTTAAATCACTGACAATTTAGACTTGCCTATGCTTATATGATTTACAAAGATAGTTGAACTTAATAAAATTCTTCTTATAATTTTTTTTAGTTAAATGTCATCAATAACTAAAACACCAGCTTTCTTGGCAAAGCTGAAGATTACAATATATTGTAGAGTATTAATTCTAAACCCAAGTGAGACCCCAATAAGTCTAAAAAAAAATAGGTAGAGATGAGAGAAGAAAAAGAAGACAAAAGGGGAGAAGAAATTTTTTTTACCTATATACATTTAATTTTGTTAACAAGAGAAAAGCACTGATAGAGTACAGAGAAGAAAATGAAATGTAGTTAAAAATGCAGGATTTCTGCTAATTTTAGTTAGAGTTTAAAAAAATCAACTTTTGGGCTATGTATGTGGACATATGAGCATACATGAATGGTTTGGCCTAAATAAATGCATCATACCACTTATGAAGATCAATTAGTCTTTCATATTATAATTTTCTGTAATGTACTTGTTTTTTTTAATTTTTATTATATGTTTTAATATTTTAAGAGAAAGAGAAAAAGAGGGAGAGAGAGAACTCTTTAGCAAGTACACCTGGGTCTCATTTTATGCGGATTATTTTAATGTGATTTTGAAGTTATGCAATTCATGTTTCTTCTTAATATCTTTCATATTTCACTATATTTATTAGATATTAAGAAATTTAAATTATTAATAACTTTTTTGACTTGAAATCCCTTTTTTTTTTTTCAAAAATATAACGCAGCTAATGTGAATATGGCCTGAAGCTGTATTTAGAATTTTAGCTTCTATGTAAATAACCTATTCATATTAATGAGTAAATAATAATAATAGATTTATACTTACATATAAAAATATGGCAATAAATATTCAAAAAATTTAAACTTTTAAACCATATTTTGTTATATATAACAGAAATAAATAATCTTTTAGATTTTTAAAATAAAAAACGAAGATTTTATAAACTGAAAATAATTTTTCTAATAATAATGTATAATCTTTTTGTTTTGATTGTGATGTCATTTTTTAAATACAGAAACAGAAAACCATTAACACAGCACAAGACTAAAAGTGGTGCTAGTTGTACATCACATTACGAATAAAAATAAAGTGGCTAACAGGTTTTTCTGGGCATAATTGCTGAGAGATTTTTGAGTTTGTTTAAGGAGAAGCCACAATACATCACATCACATTGAATCTGATTTCTTGCCAGTTTACAAATGAACGCTAGCGGTAATGATTAAAATATGTATGAAAAATGTAAAATTAAATACTGTAGTTAATAAAAAAAAGTAAAAAAGTTTGTCTTGTATTAATTTTTTTCAAATATTTGAAAATGTTTATTAGTCATACTTTATTTGCTTATGTTTTTAATGCGAATTTTAAAGTAATTTTTCTTATTGCTTTGCTTTTTTGAAAATTCTGAAAATTACAGACCCTATCCCCCATTTTTCAAGGTAAGTTAAGTCTATTCTTGTGGGATTTTTTTTAATGTGGGTTTTCTGTGGAACCTATCTACCACATATAACGAGATTCAGGTGTATGTAGTATCAAAAAGACCAATAATGTTTGTTGTTTGACCACCAAAACTAATTTTAAATTCAGCTGTCAATTAATTATAAGTCAGTGGTTATATGATAAAGATGTTTCAAGCCACCCAAATGGATAGTAGATATCTCAGTTACACAATATCTTTAAGATTCTGGTGTCATAAAGGGATCAGGAATGTCAGCAATACAAATCTGATAAGTACCGAGAAGCTATTGTGGACTGATGTTCAAGTGAAAATTAGTAGAATGTGTAAACTTGTGTTGCCAATTCATCTTAACAAAAAAAAAACTAGGAATATTTTGCTGTGGAAATAATTTTAAAAAAATTTCTTTTTGAAACTTCAGACTACTTTGTTAGGAGGGATGGAAGCCACTAGAAATCCCAACACATCTTAATAAAAAGGAGAATGGAGAAACGCATCCAAGGCTGAACATGGAAGAAGTGATGACTTCAGAGTCTGCAGTGCCTCATGTCTCAATTCACTGTGGGGAAGTAAACATCAGAGAAGTAGAAGGCAAGAAGAAAGTCCACTTTGATTCCAATTCATGATTTTCTATTAATATGTCTAGACAGCAATTAGTCTATGAGTATAGCATAAATATGCTATCATCTTAACCATGATTTTGGTAAACACTAACCAATACAACTGAAGGAAATTCACATCATAATCAGTAAGTCATATAGTCATAAACTTAATTGCAATGTGTGCATAAAAACTTTTTTCTTGTTTGTTTGTGATCATTGTCTAATCAACAGTGCTTCCAAATGCAGGAGCACAAGTAATCGATAATGTGAAACAAAATTTTATTAATAACTATTGACATTTCATTTTAGTTTTCCTTTCGTCTCACTCATCAAATATTGAACAGAGTATTAACGGTTAAGAGCATTATTATCACTAAATATTATCTTACTATTATGCTAGTTGTTTTAATTT
The DNA here is from genome assembly GCA_028023455.1 of Epiperipatus broadwayi. Lineage (NCBI taxonomy): Eukaryota > Metazoa > Onychophora > Udeonychophora > Euonychophora > Peripatidae > Epiperipatus > Epiperipatus broadwayi. The sequence continues at coordinate 148,359 of JAQFVV010006630.1, read as the reverse complement.
TAATTTTTTTATCAATAATGTTATATATTGACTTATACAGATGTACTTTGGTTTATCTTTACGTATTTTAAATTAACTGTTTTTTTTGGTTTGGGAATGCGTATGTAAACATTTATGATAAGAATGTAATAAACATCGAAGACATGTATAAGCATGAATGCATGTCAGTTGTGGATAGATTTAAAATGAAAAAATAAGAGGGGGGGTATGGCAATGGTTATAATAACCAAGTAAGAGATTAGTTTTTTGTGTATTGCTTCAGGAAGTACAGGAATTAGATAGACCGATGAATGAGTGCAAATTAACTCGAACATACTTAGACAGAATTATCTATCTAGGGGATGTGTATATTATTACATCAGTGACAAGAGAGATATGTGTATGTACATTTTTTCTTGATTATTAGTTATATAAATACCACAAAGTGAACAAATTATTCATATTAGATGAAATGACATCTAAAAATCATAATTATATATGTGTAATACCTTCCAATTTTATTTCTTATTGTTTTAATTATTAAGTGTTGATTAATTCTATGATTAATTCTATCTTTATTGATTATTTTGTGATGTAACTATTCTTTGATAAATTTGGAATAAACTGAATCAGATGTTGAAAATAAATAGCTTATATTTTTATTTATGAATCATAAAATTCTTATTGACTGTTACTCACAGGTCATCATCAAGAGATAAATTATGAACCTCATTAAATGGTGAAAGGGGTAATTTTAATAAGTCATGATAGGTAGAATATGAATCATATATACTTTAATATATATATACAATAGTATTAGTGGCTAAATATGTGTTCGGATTTGATTCTCTTTGGTGCCTATGGAGGAGAATGGGAGTGGTCTTATCACCATAAATTATTAATATAGGAGTGTAAATATGCATTGAACAACATTGCAAATAATTTGTTTTATCTCAGAGCTAGCTTAGTAGTGGATCTTCCATCAATAGGTAAGAGAAACTGTAATATCCTTAAGCTGATATTCTATAGTTAAGGCGCTGAGTGATGTTCTAAGAAGGTGAATGTTAATTGGCTTATCCCAAATTAGAAGACCTAAACAGTTCATTATAACCACACCATACTGGTCTAGGTATTTGAGTGTAAATACTAGAGGCTACTATATTCAAATGAATGACATACTGGAGTCTTCAAACTATTCCCATACAATATATATATATATATATATATATATATTGTATGGGAATATATATATATATTTATTAAGTTACTATATATATATATATAATCATTACAAGCATAAAGCTAAACTAGTCAATATAAAATCAAAACTACCCCAAATCTAAAATTAAACCAGACCAGCATAAAAATAATATTAAAACACAACCTAAGGTTTCACTGCTACAAGCAGACTTCTCAAGTGTAAAGAACTACAAAAAAACCCACACATTAAAACTACCCACAAATCCATTCACTTCCCATCCACCCTTAATATTAAAAGAACTCTTAAATAAGTTAATTGCTTCAGAATAATAAATTTTCAATAATAAAGACTCTTTAATTCTTCTTTTGATTTCATTTCTCTCAAAGAAGACAACCTTAGCTTCATCAAAATCAATAGTATGGCCTGTATCTTTTTCATGGACATACAAAGCAGAACTAAGATATCTATTTTTAACTCTACTTTTATGAACCTTTATTCTTATATTCTTTAAATAAAGGTTCATAAAAGTAGAGTTAAAAATAGATATCTTAGTTCTGCTTTGTATGTCCATGAAAAAGATACAGGCCATACTATTGATTTTGATGAAGCTAAGGTTGTCTTCTTTGAGAGAAATGAAATCAAAAGAAGAATTAAAGAGTCTTTATTATTGAAAATTTATTATTCTGAAGCAATTAACTTATTTAAGAGTTCTTTTAATATTAAGGGTGGATGGGAAGTGAATGGATTTGTGGGTAGTTTTTAATAGTATATATAATGTGTGGGTTTTTTTTTTTGTAGTTCTTTACACTTGAGAAGTCTGCTTGTAGCAGTGAAACCTTAGGTTGTGTTTTAATATTATTTTTATGCTGGTCTGGCTTAATTTTAGATTTGGGGTAGTTTTGATATATATATATATATATATATCATGTTTTCATGGTTATATGATGTAGATAAAACAATATTCTTGGGTATGAACCGTGTATTATTTTGCATTAAAGTCTGATATTTCAATGGACCAACAACCCTCATTATCAAATATTAATATTAATGTTATGTAAGGCTTTACATAACATCAATACTAAAAAGAAAAAAGAGGATAGAATTGACAATTTCTCTTTTAATAGAGTAATTTTACCTTACATTAAAGGGGTTACTGATAAAATCAGTAGAAGACTATTTTGTTTTAATATAAAGACTACATTTTCTACAGGCAAAAAATTGATTTTTTTTATATAAACCTAAAGACAGAATATTTTTGGAACACCAAGATGACTAAATGTCAGAATTAAGAAACAGAAATGCTTTTAATCAAAAAATGAGCACATCAGTTTTTACTTTCCATTTTTTAGAAATTAGTCACAAACTTGATTTTGACAATACAAAAATACTTGCTAATTTGGAAAGATATGATTTCAGAACCATGAGAGAGTTAATTGAAATATTAAAGAGACCTACTGGTTTTAATAGGGCTGATGAAGCACAATGTATTCCAGCTATGTGGAAATCTATCATTTTATTTAATATTAACTTGAAATTATTAGGTGAAAAAATTGAGGAAAATAAACATTTTGATAAGCCTCATATTGTGAATGCTGAACTACTACAAGTTGAATCACACTTCTCTTCTTGCACTAAGTCACATTATTCAATGAGATCTAACAATTGTTCTTCCAAATGTTAACCTTGATAATGGTGGTTGCTAGTTCGTTGAAATATCGGATTGTAATGCAAAATAATACACAGTTCGTACCCAAAAATATTGTTATATTGTAACAGACGGGGTTCGAATACAAGAGATAAGGCAATAGTGCTAATTGAGAGTGTTGATATGGAGCGATTATATGCGAAAAGATATATATGTAAATAGTCATTCGAACCCTGTTACAAGGAGTGCGAAAGTTATGTGTGTATGCATATGTAAATATAGTTGTATGTGCGAGTGTACAATATGCGTATGTATTATCAGTGATGGTTACAATCAATTATATATAGAGCTGTATAAATTGTAATTGATTATTCGTATATATTTTATCCGTTAAGTTTTTTTTTAAAGTTTTAATAATATTGTCGGTAACACGTGTTTTTCTTTTGTTAATTAATCTCTTGAACATATGAGGACAGAAATAGAAATGAATCAATTGCTGTAGGCAGTTTAGTCAATAACTGGCGTCGAGAAGTCTGAAAACTGGTCAAGTGGGTATTTTTGAAGAACAATGGAAGAACTGGTCAGTGGCGTACGGATACACAGAGAAAATTTTACAAAGTTAAAAGTGAAAAACAAAAGAACTTTTTGTTGTGCTCGAAAGGAGAGATATAGATAGAAAAAATAGGGAGACGCGGCTTGCACTACAGATTGTGTGGACATGTAATTTTTTTCTTAAGAAGTCATTAATATTTTCCCACCCAAAATGTCGGGGTAATTCTATAGTGCGAGTTTCGTTAATCGGCCCAGTGGACACTTGTCGTGGAACTCACCTGAAGCGGACTTACGAACTGCATTATTAAAATAAAGAAATTTTGTTTCATCAAGTGTAATGGTGACGAAAGATCTTTGAAAATTGGACCCTGTCATAAAGCGATTGAATCACCTACTCCACCTCTGGGATAAGCTATTCGATATACCCTATTGGAACTGTTTGCCATCCGTTATATCTACCAGACCAGTATTCTTGGAGAGTTATAAATGCGGACTTGTCTTTGATCGCGTGAACTAAGGTAAATTGACGTGGCACAAAAATATATGTTCAGTGAATGTGTCTTAATAAAGAAACTAGTGTTACCTCAGTATTAATTACTATAATAGGTCTCTTTTAAAATTAAATAAAATAACAACATTAAATAAACAGCTCTGATGTATAATTGCACTATTTTGATGCGTGTATGAATTATATATGTGTGTATCAGAATAAATGGGCTGTGCGCTTGAATATTGATATATTTATATGCGTGTATAAATGGGATTTATTGGTAATGGGTATAGCCATAAATAGAATAGATTTTATGATAAGATCCGGGTTAGATTAATGGATTTATAACAAATAAACTATCATACATAATAATAGACATATAAGACTTAGTTAGGTATTGTTTTAGCTTTGTTCTCTAGTTAGACTATCATCCCCAAACCCTGAGATTGAGCTGGTTCGGTGCGCTACCATAAATAGATATACATACCAGAACCCTTATTTACGTTTTCAATGAGATAATTCTTATCCACATGTAAGATTGGCGCGTGAGATGGAATCAATCCATGCTCACAAATATCTTCATTCGAAGCTACGGGTTAAAGCCTACAATGGCGGTTTAAAAGATATCGGGTGGTGTTATAATATATATAAAGCAAGTTATAATTTCATAACTTGCCTTTAAGCTTGCATTTTGTGATCACTAGATGGAGCTTTACCAATAGCTCCAAACAAGCTGTGTTTACATAAGTACCGAAAGAGATACAATTCAAAATCTCTATTTTCTATTCTCACCTCCAGACCAGCTAGTTTCAAGCTTATTGGCTCACATCAGTGAAAGGATGGGAGACTAAAATCTATATCTAAATACCAACTCTAAAGTCAGCAATTATCAAACACATTTTTATCAGTTTGAAAGCATGAATTTATCAGACATGTAATGTCTTCAAACCCATCTTAACAAACTAGATAGCTATATAGTTCTGAATTCAGTTCAGTTTCACCATATAGTAAAAGCCTCTGCAATATATAGCATTGCAAAAACCTTCAATGGTACACTTATAATATTTAAAGCAAGTTATATATTTCGAAACTTGACTTTAAGCTTGCATTTTATGATCACTACATAAGTGCTGAAAGAGATAGAATTCAAAATCTCTACCTTGTATTCACACCACCAGACCAGCTGGTTTCAAGCTTATTGGCTCATGTCATTGAAGGGCTGGGAGACTAGAAATTACATCTAAATACCAACTCTAAAGTCAACACTTATCAACCACATTTCTAGCAGTTTGAAAGCATGAATTTATCAGATACATAATATCTTCAAACCCAACATAACAAACTAGATAGTGGCTCACATCAGTGAAGGACTGGGAGACTAGAAACTAGATATAAATACCAGCTCTAAAGTCAGCACTTATCAAACACATGTCTATCAGTTTGAAAGCATGAATTTATGAATTTATCTACTTTGTTAAGCTGGGTTTGAAGACATTACATGTCTGATAAATTCATTCTTTCAAACTGATATAAATGTGTTTGATAAGTGCTGAATTTAGAGTTGGTATTTAGATCTAGTTTCTAGTCTCCCAGCCCTTCACTGACATGAGCCAATAAGCTTCAAACCAGCTGGTTTGAAGGTGAGAATACAAGATAAAAATTTTGAACTCTATCTCTTTCAGCGCTTATGTAAACAAAGCTTATTTGGAGCTATTGGTAAAGCTCCATCTAGTGATCATAAAATGCAAGCTTAAAGGCAGGTTATAAGATTTATAACTTGTTTTAATTATTATAAGTGTACATTTGAAGGTTTTGCAATGCTATATATTGCAGAAACTTTTACGATATGGTAAAACTGAACTGAATTCAGACCCATATTGCTATTAGTTTGTTAAGCTGGGTTTGAAGACATTATGTGTCTGATAAATTCATGCTTTCAAACTGATAGAAATGTGTTTGATAAGTGCTGACTTTAGAGTTGGTATTTAGATCTAGTTTCTAGTCTCTCAGTTTTTCACTGATGTGAGCCAATAAGCTTGGAACTAACTGGTCTGGTGGTGGGAATATAACATAGAGATTTTGAATTCTATCTTTTTTGGCACTAATGTAAACAAAGCTTATTTGGAGCTATTGGTTAAGCTCCATCTAGTGATCATATATATATATTGATACAAAGATTTTCACAGGTTGCATATATAAAAAACATATTTTAGTGATTCATCCATATTAAAAAATTTAAATATTGATATACCAATGTTTCAACTTGATCACACAAGTCATCCACTGGGTGATAAAAGGTAGAAAGATGGTTGTAGATGTGCTACAATCACTGATTTGAAAAAAACCTTAATGTTCCACCAATAGCAAAAATGTTAAATTAAGAATGTTTTTTTTTTTTAAAAAAATCTTTCCAAATATGAGGAAGTTTTAATGTATCATTTCACTTATTGATACAATCTGTCCATTTAAATATCTCAATGGCTTCTCTAATTTTGCACTGGTAGAGATTATCACATCTGTATATGATCCTGGTACTGGAAAAGTCAATTTTATGACCTCAATCTATAGTATGGAGTGAGAGAGCTGATGATGATGATGAGTGTTGTTTAACTGCATTAGCATGCTCATCTCTCCTAACACTGGTGCAACAATTACTCATACCTATGTAAGAAGCTTTACAATTTTCACATGAGATTTGATAAACACCATGAGATTCAAGAAAGATTGAATCCTTAGGCTTGGTTATTATATTGCTGATCTTTTGATGAGTATAAAATGCAGTATCTATATTATAGCATTTTAATATACATCCACTACCGTCTGTAGTTCCTTTTACATATGGAACACAAATCCAAATAACTGATTTATCATCTTTTTGTTTCCTATATTGTTCATTTTGGACTTGAAATAAGGCTTTTTTTTATAAATTTATAATTATAACTATTTGCTAATAAAACACTATTAATAGGATTTATTTCTTTTTCCAGATGTAACTTATCTGAAAGGTTAATTGCTTTATTTAAAAGAGTTTTGGCTACAGAAACTATCTGAGTTGGGTGATGATGAGAATGGAAATGTAAATATCTGTCATATCTGTATTCTTTCTGTAAATCGAAAAAGATAAACTATTTGGTGTTCTGGTGACTAGAACATCAAGAAAGGGGAGTTTTCCATCAAACTCTGTCTCTATTGTAAATTTAATATGAGGATCCTTATTATTTAAATGTAAAAAAAATCATCTAATTTATTTGTTCCATGTTGCCATATGACAAAGGTGTCATCTATGTATCTGAGCCAAATAAGTGGTTTTAAAGATGATGATTCTAAAGCATGAGTTTCTATATTTTCCATGAATAATTCAGCTATTACTCCCGAGATAGGTGAGCCCATAGTACTACCAAAACCTTGTCTATAATGCTGTCCATTGTATACAAAATGTGTTCAAGAGACAATGTTTAATCAAAGCAATGATATGGTTTGGTAAATTGCAACGTTGTGAAATTATATTTAAAGCTTCATCAATTGGAATGTTTGTAAACAAAGACACGACATCAAAACTGACCAGAATGTCATTAGCATTAATTTTAAATTTTTTTAAAACAGAAATAAAATGAAAAGAGTTTTTAATATATGATTTAATAGATGAGATTGTAGGTTTAATGAAATCCGATAAATATCTAGCTAAAATATGAGTTGGAGATTCTATTGCGCTTACCATTGGACGAAGGGGGGTATCTGGTTTGTGAATTTTTGGAAGTCCATAAAAGTTTGGACAGATACATGATTTTTCACGAGGGATTGTTTTATTTTTATCTCTGTTTCAATAAACAATTTATTAATAATGGCTTTTGTTGTTTTTTCCAAAAAACATTTTTGCTATTGGTGGAACTTTAACGTTTTTTTCAAATCAGTGATTGTAGAGCCTCTACAACCGTCTTTATACCTTTTATCACCCAGTGGATGACTTGTTTGATCAAGTCGGAACATCGGTATATCAATATTTAAATTTTTTAAGACAGATGAACCTGCAAAATATGTCTTTTATATATCTAATGTATGAAATAATTTTAAAATACAAGAAATTTTTAGAATGTAAATAAAATAAATTAGAATAAATAAAGTTATATGTTGGAATTAAATATAACAATATCTCATGTGCTTAACATTTCAATTTTCTTTCAGCACTACTTTAAAAACTTGGTAGCTCTGCTAGAAAATTTAAACACAAGGTAATTTGTGATATATATATATATATCTATTGTTTTGCTTCAATGACAAACGGTTGAACACTAAAATTAATATTTTTAAATAAACTTTCGGAAGAAAATGAAAAATCTTTCATTGTATTGACTTGAACCATGTGTATTTTATATTTTTGGATTCAAATATTATTTGGCTTTCTAAAAATCCGATTAATAATAAATACATAAATCTAATTTTGTTTTAAAGGCCACACAGACACACACAAACACCTATATGTGCACACATTTGTTAATATATTTCTGAATTTCGTGTAATTCAATGCATTTTACTTTTATGTTTGTTGCTTGTATAACTATGTGTCCTCTCATTAGTTGTTGAAATATTTGTGAATAGACTTTTCAAAAAGTCTTTTGTCACTGCAATACTAATCACAAGAAATCTGCTTCTTCTAAGTAAAGGCCAAGAATGAATAGTTATCAAGAAAACTTTGATCATCTAAATCTCAAATCTATAAAATTATTTTTTCTTTGAGTAAGTATGCTCATTAACTATGCCGCAACTTTTAATCAAGTTGATGAATCATTTTTAATTAAAAAAAAAGAAAGCAACATTTTGGAAATCAAAAACGTCATTTTTTAAATAGTATCGAACTTTTCATCCAGACATTATTGAACAATTCTTTTCTTTTTACTTAAAACCAGAATCTATAAACTTTAAATTATAAAGCATAAATTATTCAGAATTTTATAAATATCAAATTATTAAACTATTAATATAATTAAGTAGTTAAAAAACTTTTAAATTATTTACATTATATATTAAAATAAAAATGCAACTACTTCTCGTATAGACAATTATTAATATTTTAGAATTATTATTGTGAAAAACTATACATATAAAAATAAATCAATGAAAATCTAAATACCGTTAGTTGTAATTTAAATAATAAATTAATATAATCCAATGCAATGCGATGCACTGTGACTTCTTCCTTTTCGGGAATCAGGAATCTCTCAGCCACTATGCACAGAAAAACCTGTTAGCCACTTTACCTTCCCTTTCCATTCACTACCTTACGTTTTTTCATATTCTTCTCTATCCTGTTCCATCCCATTTCCGCAATATAATCTTTGTCCACTCCATGATCTTTGTCTTGCGTTGTTAGCCGAGAGGTATCGCAGCAAAGTAGTTGGTTGCAGACGGTTGTGGGTTCGCGTCCCGGCCAATGCTATGACATATGAAAAAAAAAACCTCCATGATCTTTACATCTAAATCCTCTTTATGTTTCCCAAATCCAGCAAAAAATCCGAGAACCCACTTTCTGTATAATTACTTTGTTTATATTTATTCTTCCACAACTTCATTATTTATTTTCTTTCTGATTTCAGGCATTTACAATCAATTAACAGATGCATAATATTTTCTATATCTTCCTTACACAACTTGCAGACTAAATTACCCACATTCCCTTATTGCTAAAGATCCTGTTTGAACCTTCAACAGTAAACTACTTTCCTTGCTATTATCATAAATTAACTCACACCCAATATTCTATTTACTTATATATATATATATTGAAGCAATCGATGTCTAATCATCATCGATGCTTCATGTTTCACCATCTATACTGGCCTCCTAAGGGTCCGCAACTCAGACCTTGCTATAGATATATGCTATTCACCCACACATTGTATGCCTAATGATTAGAGAAATTAATAAAATTAAAACTATTTAGTAAAGTAAAACAGTAGTGTGCATGATACATATATATATAAATGAGGCAATAATGTTATTAATGTTTATTGCTGACAACTAAACATTTTCTTTACATCTAAATCCTCTTTATGTTTCACAAATCCAGCAAAAAATCCGAGAACCCACTTTCTGTATAATTACTTTTCTTTTTATCAGACATTCTCCAGGTAATCACCAAGGCTAACTGCAGCTGAGGAGGGAGGCAGCTAGTATGGCCAGACAGTTCAGATAGCAGATACTGGAAAAGTAAGGTGCATTGAGAACCCTTCTTTTTTTCTGAGGAGGCCTTGGGCTCAACAGAGGATGCTGATCTTTGTGGTTTTTGTGATGACATAGTGGTTGCTAGATATGGAACATCTTCCTCAGAGCTGACCTGAGAAGGCCTGACAGATTTCTTTTTGCACCCAGTAATGCCAGAAGTAGAGCATTCCATTTTATTCTCAGTGTCCAGGGGAGATTCCAGGTTTGAGAGATGGGATTACAGGAGCTAGATGCTCTAGAGATGGTGACAGAGTGCAGACTAGAGAAGAGGGGTTAGCTTTTCTAGTAGATTCTTGTGAACTTACCTGAGTCTTGGGTTTTGGGCTATCAGGACTGAGTTATGTTGTCATTTTTATTATAGCATTTATGCATTTGGGATACAGTTGAGGGAGGTACTTTGCCTGTGAGTGTGGAGATAGTCAAGTTGGTAGGGGTGTTTTTGCAACAAAGAGGCTGTGGATTTCTGATTACCAGAATCTTTGTTGTTTGTGTACCTCAGTATAGGACAATTCCATAGATTCCTGCCTCTAGAAGGTGGGCCTTTGGTGGTGATTATAGGGACTTTCTGTATTCTTTTACTATTGTCCTTGGTTAATAGTTCAACCGGACTGTTAGGTTGACTGGTGATCTCTTCAAGCTGTTGCAGTGGTTGAATATTTTAGGACATTGAGGAATCTTTCACTGTAGGTTTACATTTATGGATGCAGCTCTTCCTAAGTCTACATGAGATGCAGATGCGATTGATAGTCTTTTATGAGGTGGGTTCTCTGACCACAATAGAAGCACTGTGGTCTGATTCCCACAAATAACAATATCATAGAAGTGCCTCTGGCATTGATGATGGTTGGTATGTCTGTTGGCAAGGCTCCCTTGCTCAGTTAAAGCTTGAAGGTGGCAATGTTGGAGAGGATTGTCTTGAAAGCCTTATCAATGGGTAGATATGTAAATTTAGTCACTTTGTCATAAGGGTGCAGTAATTCTTGTAGAAGTGATTTGTCCAGGCCCATGATGCAGTTCCTGATAAACACGAATAGTACAGAGGACCTGGAGATATCAATCGGGACAAGGATTTTTTTATCCAATATATTATTTTTGAAGGCATTCCCACTGGCCCATGACTTGAATTCTATTGCTATGTATCTGTCATTAGGGTGCAGTAGGATCCTGTGTACTTCTCAGTGAACCTTTCCTGTTTTATGTGATCCAATAGATCATGTATGAGAAATTTGTATAATCTACAAGCAGTCAGTAACAGCAAGGATGACACTCTTGTAATTGGAAAAGTTTGTCAATGACTTGAGGAGCAGCATCAGGATTGTATGGCAAAAACTGTGAATGATCTCTTGAAGATGTTGTTCAGAAAGTTGTTGGACCAGAGTTCTGGAGTTGATAAGTTCAGGAAGTGCAGAAGCAGTTTGTTGGCTTGCTAGTTGATCCATGATGTCAACCATGTCTATTTGTTCAGCCTCAGAATGACAGTCATCTTGTAGATTGATAAGGAGACTTCTAGATGTTGGCATGTTTAGTTGGATTGATTGATCTGACTGGGGCTCTTGTCACATTGAAGACTGAACCAGTAGCCTGCACTGTGTGTTCTGGCTTAGAGTCAAAAGTGACAGGCTGGTGGTGTGTATTTGGATCAGTATGGATAGATGTTTGGGGAAGTGGCATTTGCTGAGATTCTAGTACTAGTGGTTGGGGATCTATGAAAAATCATGCTATGTATAGGATCATTGGGTTTTGGGCCTTGCCTGAGTAGCAGTACAGAGACCAGATGGGGAAACCAAGAGTCTGAACTGGATGGATTGACTTACAAGGTTTAATACTGTTGGACTGCTTGGAACTAGGTGAGCTAATCTGTGTGCAGGACCTTGGTATTGCAGTATCTTCAGAATTAGTCTGCTCAGGAGACTCTGTTGCTTTTGGATATGGTTGGGTTGGAACAAGCAAGGTTAGTTCAGTCTGATGACTTGCAGGTGCAGTAAGACAAGAATTTTCCTGTTCTCTCAGGTTCAGTGAAGGAGCAGCCTTTCTTTGGTCAAGTATTTTATCCAGAATGGTATCATTAGGTGCTACAGTATTTAGTGTGGTATTCTTGTATGACTGCAATTTATTTTTGTTGCCTGCATTAGATATTGTATGCACGATAAGACTGTTTTTGTGGTCACTATTCTGTGTAGAATTGGTCACATAGTGTGTAGAATTGATCGCGTAATATGGGCAGATTTTCAGGCTTATGTATGAGAGTGAGCAAGTAAATTGATTGTGTTAAGGTTAGATCAGGCTCAATTGTGTTTATACTTAGAAGCATGTTACTCGCGCAGCTGGGTTGGCCATTACTGTCTCACATTGAATATTTTCTGGTGTACGAATGCTATTTGTATTAATTGTGAATTTAGAATCAGGGTTCTGTTGAGCATTTATTAAAGTTTTCTGTTAGTAGTACCATGTTTGGCTGCTGATATTTTAGGGCCAGTGAGGTAAGAGCAGGGCAAGATGTTGTATTTTATGCCAACTGAGTTTTCTGAGAATTCGCTATCAAGGTCATTGCCACAGATGTTTGGATACTCTGATACTTCTTTAGATGCTTTAGAGTTTGTTTCCATGCATTTGATTAGATCTCAATTATTAATATTATTGTTTTTGTTATATTGAACATCAGGGATGTTTTTTTCTATAGGTTTAATATTGCTGTCATTGCGCTGTGAGAATTTGCACTCATAAGTAGAGATTTTTTTATTACTATTCGCAGAATTGGGTAGTTTGTATTCAAGATCAGTATTTGATTTAGTTATATGTTTAGTAGTTTGTATATTATTCGGTTTATTAGTTTTAATATTAGTATTTGTGAGTTCTGTTGTGCTATGGCTATTTTTGCTAATGTTAGGGTCATTAGATGCGTTAAAATGGTTTGTATAGGGTCGAAACTTACAGAGGCCATAGGATTACTATTGATGGTAGGAACCTGACTTTTTTTTTATTTTGATATTGTTTTGACTAAGAAACACGTCCATAATGTTAGTTTTGTTAGATTTCTTAGTTTTATAGGTTATTTTTAAGGATTTAGAATTGTCCGATATGGCGCTATCTGAAAAAATCTCCGTAGCGAGTATAGATTTTTTTTCAAAACTTGTTTCAACTGTATTATTATTATTGCTGTTAGGTATATAGGATTGCGAATTTTTGTTTGTATCTGATTTAGTGTTATATTCTATTATATCTTGCTTTGTTTTATAAATAAGTTAATTGCATCAGAATCATAACATTTTAATAATAAAGATTTTTTAATTCTTTTTATTTTATTTCTATTAAAGAAGACAACCTTAGCTTCATCAAAAAGTATTAGTGTGGCCTGTATCTTTTTCATGGACATACAAAGGAGAACTGACATATTTAATTTAACCCTAGTTTTATGTACCTTAATCTTTCATTTAAGCTCAGACTACTCTGACCTATATATATCTTCTTACAAAAACAAAAAAATAATATACACTATTAGTTTTCCTATCAAAAATTTCATTTGTATTATTTAATAAATTATTCAAAGAAATGCCCATTTTCTCAGCAATTTTCTTATGATCAAATAAATTACTATTTTTATAGAAAATTTTATAAGAAGACAATTTAAACTGCAAAATCATAAAATGTTTCTTTATCCTTTGCATTGTTACAAATATTACTATTAAATAAAATTCTTTTAACAAATTTATCAGAGTAGCCATCACTCAAATGTTTATAAAATTGAACTTTCTAAAACAAAAATTACCCTACTAGAATTAGTTCTGCTTTGTATGTCCATGAAAAAAATAAAGGTCACACTATTAATTTTGATGAACCTAAGGTTGTCATCTTTGAGAGAAATGAAATAAAAATAATTAAACAAAACTTATGATTCCTAAAATAATTAAGTTATTTAAGTTTTTTTAATATTAAGTGTGGATGGGAAGGAAATAGAATCGTAGGCAATGCTTAATTTAAAAATGGTTATTATTTTGTAGTTTTTTACACTTGAGAATTCTGTTTGCAGCACTGAAACCATTGGAAGTGCTTTAGATTATATTTTCTTGGCTATTCTGGTTGACTTTTGGATTTGCAGTAATTTTGACTATTTTAAACATATTGAATGCACATAAAGTATTTTTTCTACTATATATCACTTCCAATAAATCATTAAAATATCTTTCAACATTGGCCATTTTATCACTCGGAAATTTACCCAAAACATCACTTCTAAAAAGAAATGTTCTAAAACCAGCTAATTTATAGATAAGTGCTGAATTTGGATGCAGGACTAATTGATAATGGCTTCTACACCATTTTATTATTAATTTTATTACCTTTTCTCCATGAAAATAAATCCAGATATTTTATCCTATTTTCAGTATCTTCAGAATAGTCCACGTCAATCCATCAATATCATTTAATTTAATGAATACTTGTTTTTTTTATTATATTTGCTGCAGCAATAAATACATCATTTACATAAAGAAAATAATTTTTAACATACCTCAAAAAATATTCTTTTAAAATTTTCTGATCATAGTACAGTTGCATATAACTACATATAATTGCTGAAACAAGTAAATATATATTTCAACAAACATCCATCATATAGAACCAATCTTCAAATGTAGTCATCAAATTTTGATCAATAAATAATAAATCCTTCACAAACATACAGTAACCCATGCACACTGCTTTTCATGTAAAACTTGATCAGTAATATTAATAGATTCCTTTATTTTATTGAACCCTATAATTCTACAACAGCCAATGTAAGTAATTCATCATCATCATCCAAAACTATATTATTAATCTTTTTAGCTACATCAAATAAAGATCCAATTGTATAATCATCAAAACCCAATTCATCTTGTAAAACCTTTCCCACAAAAACTGTTGCATGATAATACATACATGCTCCAAAGTTCAACTTCAGTCTAACAGGCAACTTTTCTATATGCATTTTTAAATTTCCAAAAAGCCTTAGTATAATTGGAGCTGATTAATGAAGAAATAGATACAAGTTTCTATCAAACACTTCTTTTAAATATGGCTTTAGTATTCATAAACTGCACTATTAATGTATCAATAGAATAAATATATATTAATCCAAACTTCAATTTGCTGATAAACTTTTTCTCTATATAAATTTTTATACATCAAATATAATTTTCCCCACTTATCTTTTTTATTATATGTAATATTATTTTCTAATAAATGTTTCTTTTAATAATCTCCATACTTCCATTTGTTTTTTATTCTTCATATAAATAAAGATAGAATAAAAGACAAATAACCCTCAAATTGCATTTCATGCTGAACCAGCACTCATCATTTGGCCCAAGTCACTATAAGAATTCTCCATAAGAATCAAAATTAATTTAAAAACATGGCCGATTTTTAATTTACCACAAATACATTTTTCTAACCCTGGCTTATAATTTTCCATTTATTTTAATTTTTGACAGCATTAATTTATTGCTTTATTGGTAATTAAATATTTAACTGTATTAATTACTACTTTATGTCCATCAATTATAGCGCTAAATTCTACTCAACAACTGTCAGATAAACATTACTGTTGCGAAAAAGTTTTAAAAATTCTATCCCCTGAGAAAATTTAATTAATTATTTATAATTCCATTGCAATTAGTCAATAACCTTGGAACAATAATATTACTATACAGTGTGTTATAAATTCAAGATAAAATATGTAAAATCAAATAAACAAAATACAGTACAATAACTCTACAAAACTAAAAATGCTTACATAAAACTAACACATAATTTCTTTACCATAGACAGATTAGGCCTCATTCCGCAATACACCGTTAAAATGCAAATGTCATTAACAGTAACGTTCCTGCGTGAATGTACAACTTTCCATATATTGTCTAGTTTATTCATTACATTACCTGCACTGTTTATAAAAGGTGATTCTTTTTTTTAAATCGTTTTCTACACATACAAAACAGATATACTATCAATGCAGAAGTCTGCATTACAAATCACTGTATGTTCTGCAAAAAACAGATTTATACTTTTCAGCACAATAAAGTAACTTATATAATAATTCATGCTCCTGAAATCTCTTTTTTAATGCACATTTAGTCTCCCCAATATAACTATATCAACAATAGCATACCATTTTATGTATAATATTGCATAAGTTAATTTTATCAACACAATTTTTTCCATTAATAACTAACCTTTCAATATTTGTACCAACTTTAAAAGCAATTTTACAATCAGAAGATACAAATGATATCATCTTACTATCCACATTTTATTTTCAGTATTATCTTTTTTCCATCTATTTGTAAAAGTTATATAATGCACACAAAATATTTTTTTCTATGATATTCCACTTCCAATAAATCATTAACATATCTTTAAATATTAGCCATTTTATCACTGAAATTTACACAAAAGTCATTTCTAAAATGAAATGTTCTAAAACCAGCTAATTTATAGATAAGTGGAACATTTAAATTTGGATGTAGAAATAATCTAATTGATAAATGCTTCAACACCATTTTATTATTAATTTTTTTTTACCAACTCTCCATGAAATTAAATCCTAATATTTAATCCCATTCTCATTATCATCAGAATTAATAGCCCATGTCAATTCATCAATATTATTTAATTTACTAAATAGTTTTTGCAATATCATATTTGCTTCAACAATAAGAACACCATTAACATACCTACAATAACTTTTAACACACAACAATATTCTTTTAAAATATTCTTTTTACAATACAATAACTCATAATGACATATAATTGCTAAATCAGTTACATCCTTGCCAAAACTTCAACCGTTGTATACAAGGGTTCTTCAAATGTAACCAGCAAAGTCTGATCAATAAATAACAATAAATATTTCACAAATATATTGTAAAACATTCACACCCCTTTTTCATGTAAAATTTGATCACTAAACTTAATAGATTCC
This sequence comes from Epiperipatus broadwayi, assembly GCA_028023455.1. Taxonomy (NCBI): domain Eukaryota; kingdom Metazoa; phylum Onychophora; class Udeonychophora; order Euonychophora; family Peripatidae; genus Epiperipatus; species Epiperipatus broadwayi. The sequence continues at coordinate 131,310 of JAQFVV010006630.1, read as the reverse complement.
TCTCCTTTTATTGAAGAATATAATTCTACAACATCCAATGTACATATTTCATCATCATCATAAAAAAACTATAATAGCAATCATTTTTACTAAATCAAATGAAGATTCATTTGTATAATCACCAAAAGTCAATTCATCTTGTAAACTGATTCCCACAAAAACTGTTGCATTATAATACATAAATCCTACATCAGGTTAATAGGCAACTATTCTTTATGCAAATTTAAATTTTCAAAAATTCTTGGCAAGATTGCAGCTGATGGATAAAGAGATTGATACAATATCATATCAAACATTTTCTTTAACTATGACTTAAGTATAGTATTATTAATAAATTGGCTCTTAATGTATTAATGAAATAATAATCTATCAATCTAAATTCAATTTTTCAATTTGCTGATGAACTTTTTCCTTCTATATATTTTTATACATCAAACATAATCTTCCAGTCTTATTTTCTTTAAAACATGTAATATTATTATCTAATAAATGTTTCCTTGTTAAATTAATGTCCTTATACCAAGATTATCACTTTATACATTAGAACTATTCAGTGAAGATATTTTAGATATCAGTTCCTCCTCTGCATGATTCAACTCATAAGCACTTTCTATTCCTGCAATAATCTCCATTTTGTAGATTTTAATAGGGCCTCCAAGAAACTTTAATCCTTTATTCAAAACTGAAACAATAAACAAATCCAAAGGGTTATCGATTAAATTCACTATATTAGATTCTTCTTAAAATCAATCTTTTGTGGAAATTGTTTATTATAAAAAAAAAAAAACTTTTATATTTGTGTATTAATCTCCATTGTAAAAATTATTTATGAAAATCAAAATTATTTCTAAATACCAGCCAAATTTCAAATTTATTATCGCCAATAAAGTTTTCAAACAGCCTTATATTTGTCCATTCATTTTAATTTTTGACAACATTACTTTAGTGATAATTAAATGTTTAACTTTATGTCCATCAATTATAGCATTAAATTTAATGCAACAAAAGTTTTGATCAACATTACGGCTCTGAAAAACTTTAAAAATTCTATCCACAGAGAAAATTTAATTAATCATTTATAAGTCCTCCGTGATTCAATCAACCCTGGCATCATAGAATTTCAAGGTAAAATATGTAAAATAACATATAAGAAACACAATACACTAGAATAACTCTATGAAATTAAAAATCCCTATATTAAATTGACACCTAATGTCTTTACCATAGCCAGCTTACAGTTTATTCTGCAATCTTAAGTAGCAATACAATGTTAATATTTAAATATTAAACTCACACAGTAGCAACATTGTCAGGTGAATGTCCAACTTTCCATAAATTGTGAATACAAACACAATTACTCAGCATATTTGCTGTACTATTTATAAAAGACGGCTTCTTAATTTTTCTTTTTTACAAATCATTTTCTACATGTATAACAAAAACACTATCACAACAGAATTCTCCATTACAAATAACTGCATGTTCTGCAAAAACAGATTTATACCTTTCTGCACAATAACGTTAACTTATTATATAATAGTCCATGCTCCAGAACCCCTTTCTTTAATGCATATTTACTCTCCCCTTTGTAACTATATCCACACTGGCATACCACATTATATATATAATTCTACATTTGTTGATTCTATTAATACAATTTTTCCCATTAATAACCATCCTTCAGTATATGCACCAACTTTAATTGCAATATTAAAATCAGGAGATATGAATGATATAATCTTACTATATATAACATTCTTTATATAAGGCAATGCTATCCACCTTTTATTTTCCATCTTATCTCGTTTCCATTAATTTTTAATGTTATATAATTCACAAAAATATTTTTTTCTACAATATTCCACTTCAAATAAATCATTAATATATCTTTCAACATGAGCCACTTTATCATTTTGAAAGATACACAAAAGATAATTTGTAAAAAGACATGCTCTAAAACTAGCTAATTTATAGATATGTGAAACATTTGAATTTGGATATAGAAATAATCTAATAAATGATTCAAGATTATTTTATCATTAAATTTATTACCTTCTCTCCATAACATTAAATCTATTTAATCTCATTCTCACTATCTTCAGAATTAATAGTCCTCACCAATCCATCAATATCATTAAATTTTATAAATAGTTCATGTACTATCATATTTGCTCCACAATAAGTACATCATCAACATACCTAAAATAACTTTTAACACCAAACAAAAAATATTTTTTAAAAAATCTTCTGTTCATAATACAATAACACATAACTATAACACATAACTACATACAATTTTTGAAATAGGTAAATCCATAGTCCAACATTCAGCCATCATATACAACCTATCTTCAAATGTAGCCATGAAATTCTGATCAAAAATTATAATACTATATAATGGTCATGATCGTCTATCTCATTAACAGACTGCAGAACTCAAACCCCAGACATAAAACTCTACACTCTAAGAGAGGTTACCTTCTACAAATCCTAAGTTTGAACCTAAAATCTATCCTCCACAGAGCCACCTACATGATAACATCTGAAGTTACTAATAGCAGAATTTCTTGCTGGTGTCAATTGTCAGGGAGAAGTAAGAGACTCTATATTAAAATATATCATTAGGTTCGCTAACTAAAGACTATGGATGGTACAATATATATATATATATATATATATATATATATATATATATATATATATATATATATATATATATATTTTTACTCTTTTTTTAAATTAATATTAAACAATTCTTTAATAAATTCTTTCCTTTTTCCGACATTTACTTAATCAAAAAAAAATTCCTTCCTCCCCAATTGTTCTTTTCTTTTCTCAACCCTCTTCCTATTCCTGCCCTTTTTTTCTTTTCCCCCTTCAATTTGAATATTTTTATTCTTTATAATTTAAAACCTTGTTTTTTGATCAATTAATTGTGGGTTTCTTTTACTAGTATTTCTTCGTACCGTTTTATAATGTCTTATGTTATATCGTTTGAAGTCTTGGTTCCCTATATATTTTATTACAACCCTTCCAACTATATATTATTCATTAGTCGGTTGGTATTTTCACTTATATTGAAATTACCAAAAGTTTTAAATTTTAGGTTGTTGTTAAAAGATGAATCTTTTCCTTTTTAATTTACTTTTTTTCTTTTATTCTCTTATTTTGTTATATTTTGTATTGTATTATAAATATATTCCTTCCATAAATTAATATAAAATTAATTATATTTTAATTTTATACTATAATTAAAATATATTTCAAATAAAATAAAAAATTTTTTTAATTTAGAATTTTATATATTTAAGTTTAAAATATATTATATAATTATTATTTTTTTATAATATATAAAATTTATAATTTTCTCTTATTTAATTTTATTATATTAATAGGGGGAGTTTATAAATTTTTAGTATATTTATTAAAAAAATATAATGTGTTTGTTATAATAGTTTTAAAATGTGGAAATTAGGGGTTATATTATAATTAAAGTTTATGGTTAAATTATGGTTTAAGTTTTTTATTTAGAAATTTATTTGTGAAATTTATTAGTGTAAAATTAAAATATTAATTATATATTATGATATTTTAATGTTGGTTATGGAGGATATTATTTATAATAAATTACAAATATAATAAAATAAAATAATAAAAAATATTAATAAATTAAAAGTGTAAATTTTATTTTTTATATCTAATATAAATTAATTTATAAATTTTTATGTTTTAGAATTTCTTTTTTTTAATATTAAATATATTAAATAATAAAAATTTTAAGTTTGATTATTTTTTATATGTTGGAATGTGGTTGGGTAAAATATATAGAAATAATTAAAAGTATAATAATAGAATTTATAAATTTAGAAAAATATATTTATAAATATAATAATTATATTTGATCATATAAAAATTATTAGGTTTTATTATAGGATATAAAATTATTAAATTAGTGAGAAAAATAAAGAGATGATTATTAGATAGGGTGTTTGTGATAAAAATTAATATAAAAAAATTGTGGGAAATTTATAGATTAATGATGTAATAAGTTTTTTTTTGGTTGTATTAAAGTTAAAGATTGTGTAAATGAATTTGGAATTTATTAATTTTAGGATTTTGTTTTATATAATAACTAAATATATGGTACACTATATATATATATATATATATATTGTACCAATATTGGATTGGTACATTTAATAATTGTATAAAGAATTATTAAAATAAAATCATTTGTTAAAAGAAATAGTAAGTGAAAGTTTAAGAGTTTTTTTATTATTGCAGTTTGTTTTTGTAAATGTAAAAGTAAAAGTCAAAGAGTTTTTGAAATAAAACTTACAATTAATTAATTAAAAGAGGGGAGAGGGTTTACTTTAGAAATGCCAAACTGAAAGTTTATAAAAGTAAAGAGTTTTTTTATTATTAGTTGAAATATAACTCAAAATTTTAAAATATAAATCTTTTTTTATTTAAGTTAAAGAAAAAAGGTAATCTTGAAACTAGTGTTAAGTTAGATAAAATATATGTATACGATTATAAACATTGTGTTAATGTGTGCGATTGTAAAAAAATAATAAATATGCATAGTAAATGTTAAGATGGAATAAATGAGTATAGAGTTTATCATTGAAAAACCCAATGATGGCTACTAATTAAAAAACAACACGTTCATGATAGCTGCTAATTAAAATCTCCAACAACAAGAATAAAAGCTTATCTCGAGGAATGCAAAACAAGAAAGGAATTTCAAACAACAGATATAGCTGGAGGATATCAAAAATGACAACACATCTCATGTATAAATAGTAAATTTTTATCGGACAATCAGTTCAGTTCAGTTCATTGGGATAATAGTTCAGTTCATTCAGTTGAGATAATGTTTCACTGGCATTTGAGATTACAGTTTATTATGTATCCAGAATCAAAAATGCAGTGCTAGTCATTGACAGAAACATGACTTTCTCTCCAGCCTAAGTCCAGTGAAACAGCAATTTCTGCCCATGAAAATAATGTCTGCGTAACAGCTTGGAAATCCTCTGTCAATGTTTAACTGTCTCCAAGAATAATACCAACGAATAACCATTAAACCTCCTCAAACAACTTCAAATCTAACCGGTTAGAATTATTTCATTAGAAGCAGCAAACAGCAAGAAGTCCATGTTCTAAAATTCTAGGTAAAACACTTTTCTTATATTCATTTCTAAAAGTAGCCATCGCATTCGTGAATCCACCAAGAGTCAAATTATATGAACTCTATAGCACATATAAATGAACTATTGATTTGTGTGTTTTATATTATTTAATGCTTTATTATATATGTCAGTGTGTGAATTAATATGTGCTTGAACATTAGATAAAATACCACAGTTATGTTATTAAAATTTACAAGAGTATTTAAAATTAGTATATTAAGTGTTAATTAAAATAAATTGTCTTTTAAACTTAAGCTTTATTTTGTCAGTCAATTCTTTTATCAATTCTTTTTATCTATTAATTAAAGAAATAATTTGTTCTTGATTACAAGACTGAGCTAGTTAATGGGTGTATCTTAGGTGTTGGATTAGTGGCCATCATTCAAATCATGTTATTTATCCTCTGGATAATTAACTGGTGCCCGTGTTTCTACAAAACAAAAAAGTGCTTTGAATATAGTGTTGGATTCAACAGTCGAGAAGAAGTTATGTCCTGTAAATGTAATGCTAGTTATATATTTTATAGCTATAGTTTGAACATACATACCTCTCTGAGTATGTTCTTCTCTGCCTAAGGTGCCATGGTGGAGCAATACATAAATTGCAAAGAATAATATTGTATTATATTTTAGTCATATAATTTTGCTTTCACAGGGATTTAATTTGTCACATCTTTAATTATTTCTGGTAAACCATCCACCCGGTACAATATATATGTATATATATTGTACCGGTCGTTTTGGTCTGTTCACATAACAAGATCTAGCATCTAGGCACAAGTGCCTCGAGTTCAATCATGCACAAGATACATAAGTCAGGAACACTCATGAACTCTGCCCTATTTGCCTATTTTCCAGATCTGCCAACTTATGAGCAACAATCCCAATGATATCAATCTAATTTTACTTCTCTCCACTGGTATCGCACATCGTAGATACAAAGAGACTCTAATTTAAGTTTAATGATGGAATAACTTAGCATGAATTATAATTTGAAAGCAATTAAAGATCAGGACCTTTCATATTAATTATATATTAGCGGGAGATCATCTGGTTAGTACTAGCATAAATTATTAAATAAGATATTAATTTAACTAAAAGAAAAACACAATGATTCTGAGGTGTATCATATATGTACACCTGGGTCTCTTTTTATGCGGACTTATTTAACATGATTTTGAAGTTACGCGATTTATGTTTCACCGGAAGTCGAACTTTCGCGCACTTACATTATATTGAAAGCAATAGCACATTATTGGAATTCGACTTTCATCTTAGTAATTTCAATATTTTCAGTGCTTTATAATAGTAAGATTTTATGCAATAATGAAATTAAAATCATGATTTCCACATTTTATGTATACACACATTAAATTTTACAAGATTATAATGTAAATTTGTTCAAACATTGTGTATGATAATTTTGCATTTTAAATCACATTCTGTTTTTGCTTTTTAAAAAAGAACGTTTAATCAATTATTAATCATTTCGTGTCTGCAAGTTTATTTTTAAAAGGTGAGTAATAGCAGTGAAATGAAATTTGATTTTTAAATGAAATTGAAAATTAAAAAATAAAAGACAAAAATAAAAGTTTAGATACAGAAGAAAATGTAGAAAAAGATAATGAAACAGAAGTGGAACCTGTTCCTTTCACTTCAAAAATGATTCGAGAAGGTCTTCAATTTTCTAATCAGTTGGCAAATTATTTTCTTACTAATGACACTAATCACGAACGTGCTCTTAAATTCCAACGAGAGCTAAATGGTTGTATGTCTGGATATCGCGAGCTTAATAAACAATTAATAAAATCATCATCTCAAAGATTAATTACTAATTATGTTGTCACCAGCAAAACCATTAAAACAACAACATAAGAGTGAAGTTGGTGCTAGTTATAGTTCCTCTTGTGAAGAATCTTTACCAGTTTGCAAACAAACTTGTTTATCAGCAAATATCGTTAATAATTAAAACGTGTATAAAAAAATGTAAATTACTGTACTGTAAATTATGCATAAAAATATATTATTTTGAATAAAATTAAATGTCATAGTTAAAAAAAGTTTGTCTTGCATCAATTTTTTTCAAATTTGAAATTTTTTATTAGTCATATTTTATTTCCTTATTTTTTTGTGTGTGAATTTTAAAATAATTTTACGTTGGTGCTTTGCTTTTATGCGAATTTTGAAAAATCACAGACAGCATCCCCCCTTTTTCAATGTAAGTTACGTCTATTTTTGTGCGATTTCGTTTGCGCGTGTTTTCTGAGGAACCTATCTATCACGTAAAATGAGACCCAGGTGTATTCAAGGTTTATTAATTTGACAAAGCATTAATAAATGTGTGTCATTATTTATTAATCATTGGCCTCGTAAATCTTAGATGACATTTGGTCATAGATGAATAACATTACATTTTGTTTATCGATTATGGAATTAGATTTAATAAATAACTTTGTTTATAATTGCGGCTATGCCAGTAATATATAATTAGAATGATGACTACAAGACTTAGCGCTATTAAGAAATATAAATTTGAAATACTACTCCACCCCCCGAAGGAACAAAACAAGCATTTAACCGATTTAATTATCATTTTTGGATGAAGCCTTAAATTCATACAAAATACATTTTATTAATATTTATATTATGGAGTGAGAAATGTGTGTGAGATAGTTAATGAATACGTTAATAATGTCATCATGAAGACATGCATTTAAATAGTGGAAATGGATTTGTTTAGCAAAATCACAACATTACGACTTATGGATATTCATGGGTTTATTAGAAATATAACAGAAAGGCAGTGTGTGCATGGCGGTGTGTTTATGTGATCCAGTCACGGATCCTAGCATGTGCTTCAGAGAATTCATTTGATATAAGTCTGCGACGTTAGCAGAATCGGTTCATGAACGAAGAGCGGTTGGCTATGCATTTATTGAGCTGGTTTTTTCCAGAGCGATCCCCATATAAAGCATGCACATACAACCAAATCGGTCCCAGGGAGGTTAAAGTCTGGTTCGTGGACTTTGAAATAAATGATGGGGTTCAACTTTGCGATACCTCCACAGAAAAGTACAAATATATATCATATAAGAACAAGGGTGTCCATATGCATGCAACATTTGGAATAATAAAATATAGCTTTAAAGACTATTTAATTAACTAATGCCCATATATTATGGAACATCCTGCGTAATGGTATGACCTAATTGCTAAACAGACATGGATGATTTAAATTAATGAAAACTATATAATTCTTAAGATAAAGATTCCTTTTTCCCCTTACTTTAATTTATCTAGAACTTCCCCACACCATTTAATAAGTATAAATCTCAGTTAATAAATGCTATGATTAAAATAAATATGTTGATACAGAAACAAATGGGGTGGTAGTAATAACTGGGGTAATACATAAAGTTACATATATAGAAAACATTTATGTTTAGAATTAGCACATTATGATTTAAAAGGGATAAAAGAAACATTTTTAGAAAAACAGATGTTGATCTGTTTTCCTACAATAACTTTATAACATAATGAATTTGTTTTTCCCAATTCACAAGCACCTGCATAAGTCATATAAGATTTGTTTTTAATTTAAGCTAAATTTAATCATCTCATAAATGGTGGGAATAAAATAAATCTATTATATGCTAGCGAGTTGTAAATGTTATTGGCATATTTAAAACACAAAATATATAATAAGAGAATAAAAACTATTGCCGCATGAAAAATAAAAATAACATATTAAAATAGAGGCTCAATGATAGTGGAGGTTAAGTTATATAGAGTTAGGATAAATTACAAATACATAATCATAAATAATTTATGTGACATTACATAGTAGAGTGTCAGGATTATTATTCTTATAGAAGGCTGAGGTTAAGAGAGTCATATAGCGGCTAGAGTTCTTTTACCTTTCATAAATAGTGGCAGTCCTTGATGCTTTTGAATGTTCATCAGAGTTAATATACTAGATCCAGGTTTTGGAAGCAGGCACATACGTAGCATTTTATTTACTTAATTTGTAGTCATTGGAAAGTTCATAGGTACAGGATCTGGAGCTTTTATCATGGGAACGAGCATGTTGGAACAGAGGGGAAGGTGAAATTTCTCCTACTCACTGTACATTGAATTGAAATTTGAACCAGCATGGATTATGTTTACCATCATTATTTTATGGTTGTCCCTCCTTTTTTTGGATTCAAATCCAGCAGTATTTATAGCATTTTCTTGATGATGTAGTGGAGCACTTAGCTGCTGGACCTGAGGCAATTTGAGCACTTTAGCAAAGTTGAAATCTGCTGACCAGATATCTTTTGTTTAATAAGTTTTTGGAAACAATGCAATCCTGTTACAAGTTTCTCGAACGATTGTTTTAAAATAAGTCTTATGATTTTAAAACAAGTTGGAGTGGATAAAATTTCCACTAATGGATTTTTACTTTACTATTACAAATTGTAACATTTTAATTCTAACTAATGGGCTTTTCTGGGTAATTGTTTTCGAGAAACTTCTTAAAAGAATTGCATCATTTTCTGACTGCTAATATTAAATATATGAATAATAAATTACATATATGAATTTTTATATACATTAATAATATAACTTTATAGAATTTATTAATAATCTCCCCTCACTGAAAATATATGTACATCCATTATGCATGCATACACATTAAAATAACATTAAATATTTATTTGTTAAACTTATTTGCATTAAGATATATATATATATCTACGTCAGTTATTTTAAAGGATTAAGCAGAGGCAAAATATATATTAGTAAATATGTATATGCGCGTAAGGATGGGGTTTAAATATGGTTTAGTGGTAGAAGATTGTAAGTGGGCTGTGAAGCTTCATCTGAGCATCAGATCGACTGCTTCAATATATATATATATATATGAGAAATAGACCAGAGTAATGGTGTGGATCACAGAAAATAAATAAGTATATTCAAACTAATTAAAATTTAAATACTGTTTATTAATTAAACATTATAAAGATAGCATTGTCTGTGTAAGCCAGACCGTGCCATTAACTCATTAAAATATATATTTGAAATAAATTTAATGAAGTGCCATTTACATTTACATTAATAGCTTGTTTATTTATACTCTCTATACCTTGGGTTAATGCAAAATAATATCATAATAATGTGCTTAAGCAAAAATACAGTTACATAAAGAAAAGCTGATTTCAAGATATACAAGGCCTATGGTGAATATAATGTGTTTGCTTAAACCAATTTATACATTTCATATGGGATAAAAGAACTTGTATTGAATTCAAGAATAGTGTGGATGAAAGCTCACTGAACTAGAGGCATGGAAGTTGGTTAAGATGCAGGCAATTGAATAAAATATGGCCCTTGAATAAATTCAGATCTTCATTGCAAAGGAATGAGTTTGGAGAAAGGAAAGTATAAATTATAGAGGATAAAAATGAGCTATAAACTCTCTTTAATTTAAAATCTCCAACTTTATTTTTCTTTAAATATGAACTATATATTTTCTCTTCTGATCAAATCTGCTTTATTTTATAAATTGTGCAATTTTAAAAATCTTATCTAAAATTTAAACATAATCTTTTTAAAATCTGCATTGTATTTTTTTATTTATGCTTAGTATAAGATCTGTTTGTAATTGGGTAGGAGTTTGCGAAGGCAAACATAAATTTAAAAATAAAAGCAAATACGTATCATTATTTGTCCATTATTAGATTTTAAATTAGGTCAAATATATTATTTGATGTAAAAATAAGTTGAATACAATGTATGATTTTAAAATAAGTTAAATACCCTAAACCAAATATTTTTTTGTAATAAATTAAATTAGAAAATTGACTTAAATTTAAGTTGTGTGTAGATGGATGCTTAGACTCATTTAAGTATAAGTTAGTTTAAAAAGATTTCAATTTCAGACTATTATGCTTAGACTCATTTAAGTATAAGTTAGTTTAAAAAGATTTCAATTTCAGACTATTTGTTTTGTAGTTGTGTCAATGCTGGTGGAGGGATATATGAATATTTATATCAATGTAATGTAACGTATGTTAGCATACAGGGCAACATGACCCCAAAGCGGTAGTCATGGTGTTGAAATGGATGTGAAGTACTTCCCATAACATTGACCCCTTTCAGCTCTATGGACAGGGGCTATAAGTGGGTAACATAGACCGCTCTCCCATCCATACAGTGTTTTCTCTTTATTATTGTATATGCATGATTCCTTCACCAGACAGATGCACATTTGTGTACTGGACAAAGGTCATGTTCTGCAAATAATATCATGCTGTCAGATGCACATTGCTGTCAGTGAGGTTTTATGCTAACATTCACATTGCATTGGTTGCGGATATATATCAGAAAGTGAGCATTGGTGTGGCTGCAGACTTTTAGCCTGGAGTCAAATGTTTTAAAAATCTTTTAAGTGTGTCGTCTAGGTGGCCTATCTATGCTCAATATTGTAAGATTAAAAAATTAAAGCCATACCACAATTATTAACAATAAAAACAGTACACTCATAGATTCAGATATGATAAATATTTCGGCAGCATTTTCGAGCAAGGCTTCAATTGAAAAAGAGCAGGGACATCAGTGAGGCTGCATCTTGACCCGAATTGTCCTTATGATATAACTTTGGAGAAGACACGGCTTAAAATTAGGAGTCTACCAGAAAGAATTTACCCAGGGGCACATGGAATACCGAAATTCATCCTCCTTCATTTGGAAAGATTTTTGGCAGCCATAATCAAAGCCATGATTGACCACCTCACACAACATTATAGGGAGATCAAAAACATATACCCGATATCCCTTGTTCCATTTTTAAAAGAGAGGGGGCCTCTGATCTAAACAAGCTAAGGCCATTTCAATTATCCCTCTATTAATAAAAATAATTGAGCAGCTAAAGAAATATCAAATACAAAACAAAATCCTCAACTTTATTTCTAATGATCAATATGCTAAAAAAGGAGTCATCAATTAATGCCATCATCCAAATGAAGGTCCTTCTATGGGGCCAAAAGAATGTCTGAGCCGATCGCTGTCCAACTGGATATTGAGGCGGTGTTCAACTCCATTAGAGCAAACACCCTGATAGACATCCTACAAGAATATGAGGTGCCAAGGGTCTACCTTAAAATAATTTCCAACCTACAAACAAATACATCCATATTTATCACAATGAATGGCAAAGTTGCTCCTGGGTTTGATACTCTCATCTTGAACTCTCAGGGATCCCTACTCAGCATGCTATTATTTACAGCATATATCAATCTGCTGCTGAGAGAGATTGAGGTTACTTCCAGGAGTATGTGCCTTCCATCAGACAGGAGATAAGACACATCAGTTATATGGATAATGTACTTGTCTGTCTCCCTGCCAGCAAGTATATACCCAAATTTAGAAGAAATTTTATCCAATTATACCAACAATTTCAAATTGAAATTTAACATGACCAAATCAGTCACATGGAAACTGCTGAAGGGAAAGAGAATAAAATCAAATATCATGGCAAATCCGCAAAAATTTCTAGGTTTTGACATTTACAAATCAAACAGATTGATGTGGCACCAAATTGAAAAATTACTACTAAGCTTCACTTACTGGGCTATATATCTCATTACAAGATAAAGTCACACTATTCAACTTGTTGGTGTTCACAAAAATCACCAATTTTCTATCTGGAATATGCCCATCCAGAAAATGCACTCAAAAAGTATATGCCTTGTGTACTAAACTGTTTTGGGGATGAAACATCATGGGTATCAGTCACCGAACATTAAAACACCAAGAAGACTTAATGATCTTTCACTTCATCCTATTAAACCACTAACTATACAAAATAACTATCTTACTATTTAATATAATAAACAAATATCCAACCATATCATTCAAAGAAGACATCACCCCTATGCATCGGCCCCCACCAGCTAATAACAAGTGAATTTGTTCTTTACATACAAATATTCAAAAGGTAATTGTAATTGACATAAAAGAAAACCAAATCACAAATAAAATAAAATACTGGCAGCACATAAATTACTAAATGGAAAAAAAATACATAATCGATGAAAAATTGGACATTACCAATCAGCAACATTATCTCATCTCATTGTTGGTTCATTGAACCAAAATACCAAGACATTATAATCAAGTATAACTGGGACTCTATTCCAACAAATGCCTATCTGGCATACTGAAAAAATATAAAGATAGACAAAATGTGCCACATGTGTGGAAGGGAAGAGGAGTCCATCAATCACATATTTATGAGATGTAATAAATTAAATTACCACAGAACACTCCTCACAAGATGGACAAACAACCCATTTGGGCAATTTATACCCATTAAATGGTGCATCAAACAAGGTGTTTATGCTGAAATAAGGCTTACAAACTGCATGTACTTCGCATTATAGTGGATACAATGTGGGCAATTGGGAAAATGAATTTGTAAATCAGAAAAACGATTTTAATTCGGAACCTTCCTTACATTTTAAATTATTATCTTTTTGCTAATTAATAAAACTTTCCCCATTGTCTTTGGAAAAGGACAATCTGAAAGCCTATTGAAAGAATGTAGCTTTTAATCACTAAAAATTGAACAAACTGTTTAAAAGTAAAATAAAACATTCCCAATGCAAGGAAACTTTATAACAAATATATATTTAAATATTTATAAATATATACAGACAATCCACACAGTTAGAATATATATATATTCATGAATAATTTTATCATGAATTTATTAATGATATTGATTAGTTCAAACGTCAAACTAGTTGGCTTTAACATATTTTTGTATACTATTTTTTTAATGAAACTAGCATGTATTGAATGTATAAAACCCCACTGCATCGGAAATTCATGGTCAGTACTAGTGTTTGAAGTGGGCTTCAGGTGAGATATCATGAAGCTCAGATCAAACTTAGATCTGACTGCTTCAATATCTCATGTACATACACACATCAATATACCTTTTATGCAACTCATTAATTTTTCCTTGTTTGCTTATGTGCAAGTTTATAATCTACAGACCACTATCTCTCATGTATTACTTATTCAATCCATTTTTTTAAAGAAAGAAATTTTCCTTTATTTATTCTAATGCTTGCTTTATTAAGCATTTCTTTTATGATTATAATTTTTGTTTTATTAAAATGATTTATGTAGTGTGTAATATTCATTTTGTATATTTAATCAATCTTCGGATGTTAATTTTATTATTATCATATTATAAATGGTATGGGATAATTATCTTATGATTCTGAAAGTGACTATTACTATATATTTTTATTCGTCATTTACTTTCTCTAACCAAATTATTAATTAATTGTGCAAGTTTTCCAATCCGCATTCTTTTAACTGAGAATAGATTACACTGAGCTAGCAAATAGGACATCAACTTACTGGATCTTAAATCTTTATTTATCATGAGGATACTTGTTTATTAGTTTTGTTTGAATAATTATTTATCTTCATATATGCCCAATAATAATTGAACTTGCATATCCTTTCAGAATTAATTTTTCTTCTGGGAGTGGTGCAAGGGGTTGGTTTAAAGTCATCCCACTCATTCTGTTGTCACCATATTTCCTTTCATGTTTGATTTGTGCGCATGCTTATTTTAACAGAATAAACGGGTTGACTGGTGCAGATGCAAATTTTGGCACCAAACATGTTGGGCCTGATCTAACATGGCCAGTATAAGAAAAACACTGCCACTAAACATAACTAAAGAAAAGAGAAAATCTTGCAAAATCTCAAAAGTATTGGGAAAGATTTTTGTAGAGGCAAGATTTGAAAAAAGAGAAGAATTTATGATTATGAATCTTAATAAACAAGAACTTTAAACTTTGTTTTGTTTTTGAAGCAACCTTTGTCACTACAATATTATTGATTTAGATTTTTTGCCATATATAAATATTTACAATAAAATTTAAAAAAAGTTTGATAAATAAAATGTAGAAATAAATAAATG
>JAQFVV010006630.1:0-115631 GCA_028023455.1 Epiperipatus broadwayi | reverse complement strand
GCCACAAAGCTGCCCGCTTTGTGGCACTGGTTGCCATGCGTAAGCCCTTTTAACTTACATCATGTGCTACCAGCAACTACCAAGATTCTAGCACACTATGCAGTGCTGTTTCTCCACACTACGCACGGAAAAACTGCGCTCTCTAACCGCAATATTATTGCAAGGTTAACATCTATGCATATATTACTTAAAAGATAGATAGCGTATAATATAAAGGTGTGAATAATGTACAAGCCACATCATATTTAAATCTGCTTTGGTTATTAATATTGTTACATGCAATTTCATTGTGTCATAAATCCATGTATTTTACATTCATTCTTTTTAAAAATCGATCTTTTTTTTAAAATTATTTTCTCTAAAAATGATTTTTTTTTTAAAAATCAAAATATGACCACAACTATTTAAATCTGCTTCGACAACTTAACATTCTAATTTCACCTGATAAATCGATGTATTATAAAATTAATTTCTTTTTTAGAATCAATCTTTTTTTAAAGATTATTTTCTCTAAAAATAATTTAAAAAAAAAAAATGTAGTCTTTACAGCACTCTAATGATTAATCAAAATAAATAATAGTTTATTAGTTGATATTGTGAAATTGGTAAATTTTCAAGTTTCTCTGTTGGGTCATATATATTAAAGTTTGTCTATTTAGAAATTCATTTATAGATTCTTTAAACCACCTAGCTACTCACAAACATTCTATTAAAAAATCTGTAGAGATTATAACCAGTAAATAAATTAAAGTATAATTATTATTAATTCTTTTAAGTTTGACACTGTTTTCTGTTTGATCACAATCCCATAAGTTAATAATTGTTGAAATCTACTGAAAAATGCTATAATACATCATAATGAGAATTCTAGAGATATCATTCAAATATAATTTCAAGTCACTACAAATCCTTTATGAACTCTTATTTTAGTAATGGTTATTAGAATTTGTTATAATCATAATCTCAGAGGAAAAAAAGAATGAACTTTAATTACGTAGACTGCTGGAAGTGATGAAGAGAGAAATATGCGATCAATTAATGAGGCTGAGAAATTGTCAACAATTCAATCTATCATCATCATCAACCATTATCAATCCACTGCAGGATGAAGGTCTCTCCAAGTTTAATCCTTCTTTTCTGATCTTTAGCTTCTCTTATCCACATCACCCCTGCACACTTTCTTATTTTATGCATCCATCTCACATGTGGTCTCTTTCTGGCTCTTTTACAATCTATTGGAATCCAGTTTAAAACTTCAATTGTCTATCTATTATCATCTATTCTAGCAATATGTCCAGCCCAACTCCACTTCAATCTTTTAATTTTTTCGATGAGGTCAGTAACACCTGTTTGTTTTCTTACACACACATTGCATTTTCGATCTCTTCTTGTTACTCCCAACATACATCTCTCCATATTTCTTTGAGTGGTGTGAAGTCTCTGTATTGCTCTTCTATTAAGTGTCCAAGTCTCAGATCCATAAGTAAGAACTGGTAAAACACATTTGTTAAAAACCTTCCAATTCAAACACATAGGCATATTTCCTTTTAGCATCAAGTTATTTCAACCAAAAGCACTCCAACCAAGTTTAATTCTATGATTAATTTCCTCCATTATGTTTCCATCTGTATTAATAATCTGACCAAGGTATTTGTAACTGTTGACTTCTTCTAATTCATCATAATCAATCTTTATTTTCATATTTTGAGCAAATTGATTAAATATTACTTTAGTCTTTTTAACATTTATCTTTAGTCCTACTTTCATCTGATAACTCCTGCAACATTTCCTGCAGCTCCGAAGCATTATTTGCAAAAACAACTACATCATCTGTGAAATCTAAATGACTTAAATAATCTCCATTTACTTTCACTTCTTTAGTTTCCCATATTAATCCACAAAATACTTCTTGCAGCACTGCTGTGAAACGTTTTGGAGATATGGAGTCACCTTGTCTTACATCTTTCTCAATGTTGACTTTCCCAGTATCGTTATGTAATCTAATTGTTGCTGTTGCATTTTTATAAATATTCTTTAAAGTATGACAATATCCTGGATCTATACCTTGATGATCCAATGCTTTAATCACTGAAGAAATGTTTAGAGAATCAAATGCCTTTTCATAATCTTCAAATCCAAAACATAATGACAACTCATATTCATTTGTCCTTTCTATAACTTCTCTCAATATCTGGATATGATCTACTGTACTAAAACCACTTTTAAATCCAGCTTGTTCTCTTGGTTGGTGAAAATCCAATGTTCTCTGAAGAAGAGTTGTAATTATCTTGGTAAAATTTTTATATAAAACTGATAAAAGGTTGATAGGTCTGTAATTTCTAATATCTTCTTTATCACCTCTTTTAAATATTAATATTATTACAGCATTCTTCCAATCATCCGGTACATCTTTATCATTTAGACATTTGGTATATAATTTTGTAAAAAAAATTTCTATTTCTTCACCTGCTTCTTTAAATATATCAATTATAATTCCATCATTACCTGGAGCCTTTCCTTTCTTCATACATTTAATTGCATGTCTCCTTCTTCATTTAAAATTCTGGGCAATTCGGAAAATGTAATAGTTATAGGAGGTACTTGTTTTTTATTACTATATAATTCTTGATAAAAATCTTCTACCAATTTCATGATGTCATCCCTCTTTTTAGTAATAATTCCATCTTTTTTTCTTATTGCAGATATAAATTTTCTACCAATACCAAAATGTTGTTTGACATTCTTGAGACTTTTATTCTCTTCTACAGCTTTCCTTGCTAGTTCACAGTTATACTTTCTTATATCATTTTCAACTCTTTTCCTCACCATTTTATAAAATTTGAGATATTCAATTCTTTTTAATGCATCATTTTTGTATATCTTCATATTCCTTCTTTTCTTCATAAATTCTCTACTCTCAGTAGAAATTTTATTAGTCAATTGCTGCTTTTTTCTATCAGCTATCTTTGTTGCAGTTTTTAAAAGTGTATCAGCTATTTTCATATTAATTTCATTCAAATCTGAATCATGTTCAAAATCTACTAATACTTTAAACCGATTTGTAAGTTCTAATTTAAATTCATTAGAATGTTTCTGAAGATTAGGAATATCAACTGTAAATATTGTTTTTGTTAATAATTTTTGTCACTAGTTTTACATTAACACGTATCTTACACCTTACTAATCGATGATCACTTCCTGTGTTAAATTTATTAAGAACGTGACAATCTTGAAATATGTATTTTCAGTTAGTCAAAATATAATCCAATTTTGTTGTACCTTCATTTGGATGCTTCCATGTCCATTTCCTTTTAACATTTTTCTCAAAAAAAGAATTCATAATATAAAGTTTTTCTTTTTCTGCAAACTCCACAAGTCCATGTCCTCTCTCATTTCTATTACCATAACCAAAATTACCTACAACACTTTCATCTTTCATTTGTTTACCAATTCTAGCATTAAAGTCTCTCATAACAATTTTAAAATGTTGTTTACTCTGATCAAAAGCCTTTTGTACAACCATATAAAAATCTTCTGCTACTTCATCACTACGAGATCTAGTTGGGGCATAAATCTGAATTATCTGCATTTGGTATCTGCTATTAAGTTGTATAACTAATCTTGCCACTCTGTCTGATACACTATCAATCTCCACAATATTGTTCTTCCACTTTTTATTTATAATGAATCCTACTCCACTTGTATTTCCAATATTTGTGCCTTTATAATAGAGTATATGTCCACTTTTTAAATCAATTGTCTCTTCACTTTTCTTCTAACTTCACAAAGTCCAATAATGTTCCATTTAATATAAGACAGTTCTTCTAATTCTTGCAATCTTCCTTCACTTGAAAGTGATCTGCAGTTGTAAGTACCTAAATAAAAAGTCGTCATCAAATGGCAGCCTGGGTCCAGGGGATTCTTAGCACCCTCTGCTTTCAGCCACCAACTGCTGCCTTGGTTGGTAACTTTACAGCCTCCTGGGAATAAGGGCCATGCTTCATTTTTGTCTGTCATAATGGCATATATGTATTGGAAAAATATTTATTATTTACACATTCATTCTGCCTTATCAGGCACTGAGAAGAAAGACCATGGTGTTTCTTGATCTTAAATTCGGAGGTAAAAAGCCAATAAACTCACCATGCTGGCTAATGCATGTTGGTGAGCAGCCCATCCATGTTCATATACTATATGAATAATCATATAGTAATAACAGCTGCAACGACAAGAACGTATGGAGTGGACATTAGGAATTTGCTCTGCTTGGTTCCTTTAAGACCTCCAAGAGGAATCAAAGGGTCTCCTTTCAGTCAATAGCAAACTCCTTTCTGCAGCCAATACAATCTATTGTAATGGTATGATTATGTATGCCTTGTTAACATGTTGCAAAATTCCACCACCACGTTCGAATGGCGGCATAACAGGTGGGTTCAAGGCCTGTGATACCGTATTCGAACATAGTAAATTTATTCACAACAAAACCCACATGACAACGCATCCACCATAACAATAGCACTATTTTCTAGGCACGGTGGTCAGGTAAACAAGAGACTCTAATTAATGATTTCACCTTACGGACTACTACTATATTCTACTATTCATTGATATGAGTGACACTAATTATTATTTAAAATTAAGCAGACACAGACATGGATATAGATATTTTAAATATTTAATTGCGGTTAATTTACATTGGTAAATATATTACACTACCTGGATATCAATATAAATTACATCCCATGCCTCACGTCTAAGAGGCGAAGGTTACGAGACACATTATGATATCTTAATGAGGAGTGCATTCATTCACAAAGCTATCATCCTATTTACTTTATCATATAAATATTTTATTCTAATAATTTACTATAGATTAACATATGTGGAGGAGTGGAGCTAGACCCAGCATAAACTTTATAATTATTATTAAAGCGACCTGCGGTAGCCTGGATACTGCCGAGCTATAAGAGAATCGGCTTTTTAGAAGAATAATCGCAGAAGAAATGTTGGAGGCTGGTGGGACAATCAAACATCGGATCGGAGCCCTGTAGGTCTGTCATGAGCGTGGTATCGGTATGGGGTCGTAGCCTTTCCATCCCCGACCGCATGACAAGGTAATTACTAGTGGAATATGAAGAGGGTCGACCAAACATCGGGTCAGAGCCCTTAGGAGTGGTCACGAGCGTGTGTCGGTATGAGGTCGTAGCCTTTCCATCCCCGACCGCGTGACAAGGTTCCGTGCTATATATATTTTGTATGCTCCTTAAGTGCGAGAGCAAAACGTTGACAGTACCTCTATTACATTTCTGCGATATAAAAATTCATGTATCAATAACTAGCGCAGTTCATAACTCTAATTCAAACGCCTTTATTTATACAAATCTGTCCCCAATCTCCACACGACTAGTAATTAATTTACTATCATTAACCCCCCCTTTATTTCTTACCATTATGGCTTTATTTATGATTTAACTAACCTAGCATGAATGATAGTCATTAACAAATACATTAACTAATAATATGGGTCTCATATTTATAAAACATAATAAAAATATTATGATTCCCGAGCTGAAATCTATTAACCGATGTGATTTTCTGTTACGATATTAAACTCGCAGAAGAGGGTAGCCCTTCCGTGAATTATATAAAAAAACATCAGCTCGGAAACCACGTGGGCATGAAATATAATCTTAACGAATACAATAAAATTGGATACCCAAGTAGAATAATGATAGATTAATTTACGAGGTTCATTTTAAAATAGTATTATTACAGAAAATAGATTTAATTTTAGGATTACATAATAGTGGAAATTAAAATGAAATTAATATTTTAGAAATATAGAGTTCAATTAGAGTTCCAAAACGAATTTTAGTCTTGGGTATCATGTTACCTTTAGTTCATTTAAGTGTGCACACTATTTGGAGAGTCCGAGTTTCCAGGTTCAATGGCAGTTACATTTAGGAGAAGATTTATTCAACGGAAGCAGCAGAATTCTAGGTTTATCACATTTTGTGGGATTTTAGTATTGTATAGCCATCAGTCCGGAGGAGCGTCACACGGCGCCTACTCTTGGCGCATTGCTTGATATAAAATTTGGATCGCGAGAAATATAATAAACAGCATAATTGGAATTAATGTTTCTGGTTCTAACCTTTCATTGATCAAAAAAAAAAACAATCAGTTGTGGCTTTTTTATTCTCTTTTTCCTTATCTCTGGGATCCATCGAGCAATACGTCATCCATGCAGCTGTCTCTCGGGTCTGTGCCATACATCCCTTTAGGTCATGGATGCAATAGTTATACAGGTTGGAATTTCAATCTGACCACTTTTCAAATTTTACCTTTTACATGACGTAATTTATAAAAGTTGTTTTTAACAAACCTTTTTCTTTGTTTCTGTATGTTTAAAAATACCTTTTAGCTCTGTCATCTTTTACCCCCTCCCGCTATGACTTGCCTTTAATTAGCAGGGGAATTTTAAAAGCATCTTTATTTTAATTGAGAATTATTTATTTTTATAATTTAAGTATTACCTGGATCTGACCCAAATAATAATATGTTTACGTTCTAAAATATAATTATTGATTTATTTTATAATTTAAAATATTATTTAAACCTATCAGAATAATTAATAGGATTATTTAACTTTATACAACTTACGCACGGCAATTTAATAATACCTTGCAATGCGTTATTTTTAAATAAACACTATCGGAGTATGTGCGCATATATAACATTTTTTTATTTATTTAAACAATTTATAGATATTGTATATTATTACTCATTAATCCGATATTCAAGGTCAGAATCCATGCAAAACTCATACTAAAGGGGCGAGAGGTAGAATGATGACAGAACTAAGGTGAAACTAAGATTTGAATACAAATCTTAGTTTCACTATAAAAGCTGTTAAGTACTGAGAAATGGAATAAAAATGATAGTTTGCATAAACGTTGCATGGAAAATGCAAAGTTGTAATCATTTAGGGTTTGACTACATTGTGAACTTAAAAAATAAATATAATGTCAGGAAACTAGTATTAATATTGGAATACATGTATAATTATAACAAAGCCAATAATTCTTAAAGATAAATCAGATCAGAGACATTTTTCAAATTAAACAAGATAATGATGCCCATTCCCTGGTCTGCCATTCAATTATTATTTTGAATTAGCCAGAATTTGAGAACATTTCAGAATTGCACATTATTGAAAAGCAAATGGATTACAACAACAACAAAAAATTAGTTTGTGAACTTTTAATTGTGGATTAATATTTTTAATATTCATTATGGTTACCACACGCAAGGGTGAATCCATAAATAAAATTTAAGATCTAGGTTTTATTGTCACAATAGGTTAATTGTGTAATAGGGTTAGATGATTTAGTGAAGGTCAACATCATCATCAACCATTATCAATCCACTGCAGGATGAAGGTCTCTCCAACTTCAATCCATCTTCTCCAATCTTTAGCTTCTCTTCTCCATATCACTCCTGCACACTTTATTATTTCCTCCATCCATCTCACATGTGATCTCTTTCTGGGTCTTTTATAATCTCTTGGAATCCAGTTATTAAGATTTCAATTGTCCATCTATTATCATCTCTTCTAGCAATATGTCCAGTTCAGATCCACATCAGTCTTTTAAATTTTTCAATAAGGTCAGTAACACCTGTTTGTTCTCTTACCCATATATTGCATTTTCTCTTCTTGTTACTCCCAACATGCATCTCTCCATACTTCTTTGAGTGGTCTGAAGTCTGTATTGCTCTTCTTTTAAGTGTCCATGTCTCAGATCCATAAGTAAGAACTGGTAAAACACATTTATTAAAAACCTTTTTAAACACATAGGCATATTTCCTTTCAGCACCAAGTTATTTCTACCAAAAGCACTCCAACCAAGTTTAATTCTATGATTAATTTTATCCATTACGTTTCCATCTGTATTCATAATCTGATTAAGATTGTTCTAGCTGTTAACTTCATCTGACCCATCATAATCAATCTTTATTTTCATAGTTTAAGAAAATCCATTAAACATTATTGTAGTCATTTTTACAGTTATCTTTAGTCCTACTTTCATCTGCGAACTCCTGCAACATTTCCTGAAGCTCTAAAGCATTATTTGCAAAAACAACTATATCATCTGCAAAATCTAAATGACTGAAATCTGCATTTACTTTCACTCCTTTAGTTTCCCATTTAAATCCATAAAATACTTTTTGCAACACTGCTGTAAAAAGTTTTGGAGATATGGAGTCACCCCGTCTCAATGTTGACTTTACTAGTATCATTATGTAATCTAATTGTTGCTGAAATATTCTTTAAAATATGACAATATCCTGGATCCTTACCCTGATGATCTAATCCTTTAATCACTGAAGAAATGTTTATAAAATCAAATGTCTTTTCATAACCTACAACTTCTCTCAATACCTGGATATGATCTACTGTAGTAAAACCATTTTTAAATCCAGCTTGTTCGTTTGGTTGATGGAAATACAATATTCTCTGTAGACGAGTTGTAATTATCGTGGTAAAAATTTTGTTAAATCAAAGTTTGCTATAAATGAGTTGTAATTACTTTGTTAAAGATTTTGTATAAAACTGGTAAAAGATTGATAATCTGTATTTTCTAATACTTCCTTCTGTGCTAATATTTTCTTTATTACTTTTTCAAAATATCAGTATTATTACCAAATTTTCCCAATCATTTGATACATCATTTATCATTTAGACATTTAATATATAATTTTGCTAATAGTTTTTTTATTCTTTCATCTCATTCTAAGATATCACTTATTATTCCATCATTTTAAGGAGCCTTTTATTTCTTCATAGATATCATGGGCAATTAAGAAGATTTAGTAACTGTAATAGATACTTTGTTTTCTTGTTTTTATTATTACATAATTTTTTATTAATGTCTTTCTTACATTCCATCATGTCTGTCATCTTCCTTTTTAGTAATAGTTCATTTTTTTTCTTTTTATTGTTGAAACATCTTTCTTTCAAATAACAAGATGTTTTCCATTTTTGAGATTTTTATTTTGTTTCATCGATTTTCTTGCCAATTCAAAATTATCTTATAATGTAATGAATTCTTTTTTATGCCATTTTACAAAACTGTAAATACAGTGTACTCAATTTCTTTAATGGATTATTTTTAAAATTTTTCATATTTTTTATTTTTTAATACATTATTTTATCTCGGTAGAAAATTTATTGATCAGTTGTTGCTTTTTTACACTAGCTATCTTTCTTGCAGTTCTTAATAGTGTACCAGTTATCTTCATATTATTTTATTCATTTCTGAACAATGTTTAATCTTTTGAAAGCAACATTTATCATTTTTTCTAATTATCGCTATGTATATATATTTAGGTTTTATGACTTTTATTTAAAAATGCCTTAACACACCTTAATTTTTTGAGATTTACGATTGCAATGTTTGATTATCACTATATACATTAGCGTTTTTGGTTTATTTTAAAGTATTTTGTAATTTTTTTAATTTTCTATGTTCACTTCTTTTTCTTTTGCCGCACTTTTTTCCATAGTAGCACCTTTGGCTATTTAATGTGACGTTACAACCCAATGTTTGATTTATACCATTATAGTTACTCTCTTGCTCCGCCCTTTCTTAAGTGTAGTGCCTTGGGCTGAGTGTTTCTAGTCGATGTCATTTATCACTTGCATGTGCCAGCAGTGTTTTTGGGTGTTTTCAAATTTAAAATGGCCTCCGAGCACGTACTATATCAGCACCGAGAGAGTTTTTTATTTTTGCAGACCCAGGATCTTAAAAATAATTCTTGAACACCAAGGTGAGAAGACTGCAGGAGAATTAACCGGAGTGAGAAAATTAACTTTTGGAGATACTCATGAACATTGTGAGTAAGCAAGAGACTGACTGTACTATATATAAGCAAAATATTAATAATCTGTTTACAGTTATATGTATTATAGATAAGCAAAGTATTAATAGTCTGTTTGCAGTTATATGTATATGTATTGCCAGAATAATTGTTTATGTCCATTGAACTTTCTCATAAATCGAAACTATTGGATTATTGTTATTAAAAACAAAATAGAGTAATTCTTGAGAAAATTGCCGTTCTTATCTGACAAGATAAAGCTAAAATCAAGATACAACAACTACTCATATTAATATAATGGTAACAAATTTATTTAAAAGTAAATTTAAATGAGTTTTAAATAAATCAAAGATTACAGCAAAACTTCAAGCAAAAAAAAAACCTTGTTTAATGGCGCTGATTACACATTTCGTTCCTTTGTTCAGGATTGTGATTACATTAAGAAAATGAATGGTGTCAACATGTTTAGATCAAAAAAGATTAGGGCAGAAAACGATTTTATTACTTTAGATTTGAAAAAAATTTACTTCAAAGAGTTATAAAATATTTTACTGAGTTTACTTTCTAATTTTATTGGAATCATTTGACAGGTTTATAGAATATACCACAGTATATGGGTACCACTTTTTTTGACTTAAAATATTCGCACCTATATATGTATAATTTTTTTTTTCAAATTTTGTAATTTATTGTTTCTAATCAGAATTCAGTTGTAAATTGAATTCTAATATAATATCATATTCATTTATTTTACCTTTAGTTTACAGTAAATTTTTGTTAGTACAGGTTTTAGCAACAAAATAAAAATTGAATAATTTAAATTGAAGCATAGAAAATTATGACATGTAAATAGATTGTGTGCCAGTAAAAAATTGAAACATGCCATCTCTGGCGCGTGTGCCATAGGGTCGCCATCACTGTACTAGGTAATTCTTTGCCCTTGCAAGCTGTGCATCTTAGATAATTTTAGACAATTGAATTGTAATATATTCTTAGAAATGTTTTTTTTATAAACTTTGTTTACAATCACATGGCTTTAAATAGCATTCAATGCAATAGAAATATTCTGTTTTAGCAGGAATTATTTACACACTAAATAAAAAGTACTCTATGTAAAAATATATTTGGTTTTATATATAATAAACTATTTATTTATATTGCGCTATGTTAATAAATTGTAATTGTAACTTAGCGATCAGTCTAATGCTCTTTACAAATTCATTCTATCTTTTCATAAAGACTTTACCTTATGCTTGAGAATGAGAGTATTCATTGTATAGTTTAAAATTTGTAAAGCACGTGTGCATTAGCCTGATCGCTAATTTACAATTACTATGTAAAAAAATAAAGAATTGTAAAAAATTTTATTTGCTTCATTTTTAATACTCAAATAAATGTAGAGATAAAAATAAAAGGCTTTCAAAGAGTGAATAAAATGATATTAATTATTCTGTCAATAATTTTAAAATTATTTTCACTAATAGGTTTTGAATATATAGTCTTAAAAATTAGATTAAAAAAGGTTACAGACTTTTTATTATATACATTTTTAATCATTTATTTTTTATAGTCATTGTAAGCAAAAGAAAATTAAGATGCATAACCTTATTGTTTGTATATTGTACTGGTCAACCTGTCAACTCTAAGCCAGAACACACAGTGCAGGCTACTGGTTCGGTCTTCAATGCGACAAGAGCCCCAGTCAGATCAATCAATCCAACTAAACATGCCAACATCTAGAAGCCTCCTTATCAATTTACAAGATCACTGTCATTCTGAGGCTGAACAAATAGACATGGTTAACATCATGGATCAACTAGCAAGCCAACAAACTGCTTCTGCACTTCCTGAACTTATCAACTCCAGAACTCTGGTCCAACAACTTTCTGAACAACATCTTCAAGAGATCATTCACAGTTTTTGCCATACAATCCTGATGCTGCTCCTAGTCATTGACAAACTTTTCCAATTACAAGAGTGTCATCCTTGCTGTTACTGACTGCTTGTAGATTATACAAATTTCCCATACATGATCTATTGGATCACATAAAACAGGAAAGGTTCACTGAGAAGTACACAGGATCCTACTGCACCCTAATGACAGATACATAGCAATAGAATTCAAGTCATGGGCCAGTGGGAATGCCTTCAAAAATAATATATTGGATAAAAAAATCCTTGTCCCGATTGATATCTCCAGGTCCTCTGTACTATTCATGTTTATAAGGAACTGCATCATGGGCCTGGACAAATCACTTCTACAAGAATTACTGCACCCTTATGACAAAGTGACTAAATTTACATATCTACCCATTGATAAGGCTTTCAAGACAATCCTCTCCAACATTCCCACCTTCAAGCTTTAACTGAGCAAGGGAGCCTTGCCAACAGACATACCAACCATCATCAATGCCAGAGGCTCTTCTATGATATTGTTATTTGTGGGAATCAGACCACAGTGCTTCTATTGTGGTCAGAGAACCCATCTCATAAAAGACTATCAATCACATCTGCATCTCATGTAGACTTAGGAAGAGCTGCATCCATAAATGTAAACCTACAGTGACAGATTCCTCAATGTCCTAAAATATTCAACCACTGCAACAGCTTGAAGAGATCACCAGTCGACCTAACAGTCCAGTTGAACTATTAACCAAGGACAATAGTAAAAGAATACAGAAAGTCCCTATAATCACCACCAAAGGCCCACCTTCTTGAGGCAGGAATCTATGGAATTGTCCTATACTAAGGTTCACAAACAACAAAGATTCTGGTAATCAGAAATCCACAGCCTCTTTTGTTGCAAAAACACCCCTATCAACTTGACTATCTCCACACTCACAGGCAAAGTACCTCCCTCAACTGTATCCCAAATGCATAAATGCTATAATAAAAATGACAACATAACTCAGTCCTGATAGCCCAAAACCCAAGACTCAGCTAAGTTCACAAGAATCTACTAGAAAAGCTAACCCCTCTTCTCTAGGCTGCACTCTGGCACCATCTCTAGAGCATCTAGCTCCTGTAATCCCACCTCTCAAACCTGGGAATCTCCCCTGGACACTGAGAATGAAATGGAATGCTCTACTTCTGGCATTACTGGGTGCAAAAAGAAATCTGTCAGGCCTTCTCAGGTCAGCTCTGAGGAAGATGTTCCATATCTAGCAACCACTATGTCATCACAAAAACCACAAAGATCAGCATCCTCTGTTGAGCCCAAGGCCTCCTCAGAAAAAAGAAGGGTTCTCAATGCACCTTGCTTTTCCAGTGCATCTGCTATCAGAACTGTCTGGCCATACTAGCTGTTTGGCCACTAAGAAACTTCCTCCTGCTTCAGAAGGGGAAGACCCTCTGCCTCCCTCCTTAGCTGCAGTTAGCCTTGGTGATTACCTGGAGAATGTCTGATAATTGTAAAATCATGGCCATCAACACCCAGGTCTCAACTCCCTTGGGCGGGTCAATGCCATTCGGCATTTCTTCATTGCAAATTCACCTCACATCATGTTCATTGGTGACATGAAATACCATCAAAATTCCAGTTCATATATCAAACACAAGCTGAATGAGCTAGGGTTCACCCAGCTGACTACTGGCCTCACTGCAGCTGGCAGTGTGGATGTAATCATAAGTAACACAAGAGCCTCCACTTCATTCAAAATCATTTACAATGATCACAACCTTATCGCAGTCAATCTGAATTAGAATAACTGCATATTCAATGCAATCTTTGTGTATATCCCCAATAATCCTGCCATCCTATACCACATCACGCAAACAGTCAATCTCATATCATCCAACAACAATGCTACAGTAGTACTCAGAGATTTCAACACCTATGAATGGTATACTAACAGTTACTTATGTCAACTAAATAAGATCCTTAATGGGAGAGGCTTCTTCCCCCGCAAGCCTTCTCATTCTACACAAAAACTAGCCGGATCTTAATAGACCTGCTATTGTACTTTCCCCAGTTCTACCACAAACTCAGGGCTCACCTTATTCCAGTGGCTTTTTCAGACCATTATGCCATTATCACCTCAATGGAGCTGAAGGAGAGTATCTGCCCTACCACCTACAAAGACCTCAGGCTATATACACAAGTAAATGCAACAGAAGCCTTCTACTCTGAAGCCTACATACTCTTCCACAAAATAAAGTTACTTGAGCTTCATCCTGTAGAGGCTTGGTCTTGCTTTGTCAGGATCTTGGTATCCCTAATCCATCACCACACCAGCAGGCAAAGGGGCTCTACTTCACTGAGGAGATGGATGTGCTCCCCAATCAAATCAAAAACTTTAATCCTGAGGCCAATAAATATAGACAAACTGATCAAAGTCAAGGGTAGTTACAAAGCTAAACAGACACAAATTTGCAGAAGTAATTGCTACTAAAAATGAGAAACTCTTTATGCCTGCCCAACACTGTTGGACCCATCGTTACCTATGATGGGCACTGGGGGTGAAATCAAAACAGCATTTTTTGTCCTCCTTTCTTTTTGATGGTAGGCAAATCATGGGTGTTCAGATGTTGTGGCACATTGATAGTTACTACAAAAATCACCTATGAGGTAACATGGGGTATTCACATCTTAGCTAGGATTGCTCCCCTGCTGCTGCCAGATACAGGATCACACTTGATGACATTAAGAACTCTCCTCAGCCTACCTAAGAATGTCCATTCCGGTATGCACAGAATACCCAAGTTCATATTTGATCATTTGAGCTACTTCGTGTGCCACATAATCCTCAATGTGCTGATCCATCGGGCTACAGGAAAGCAAATTTTACCCCAGTTCTACCCCATTGGCATGTTCCCATTTCTTAAGAAGAACCAGGACCCTACATTAATCAAGAGCACTAGGCCCATTTCGATGACACTTATCCTCTTCAAAATAATTGAGGGGTTATCAAAGAGAAATACCAGAATACCATCCTTCATGGTATCTCACCCTTTCAGTATGCTAGAAAAGGCTCTTTCCCCTAACAGCTATGAGCGAAGTAAAAATATTAATTGATCATTTAAGAGCAAGCAGACAAAACCAATTGCCATCCAGCTAGATATTGTGGAAGCATTCAAATCTGTGGATGTAGTTATCCTTAACATCCTCATGGATTCCAATGTCCCCACTCAGGTCATTCAAATACTGGACAACCTCCTCAACAATCGGTACATCCATATATTCACAAATGAATCATACACAGATGTTTTTTCCCCTGTGAGATCCATCTTTTAGGGGTCTTCGTTGAGTGGCCTGTTATTCATTAAGTATATAAATCCTTTGCTGCCAGAGCTGGGCCAGCTCCTATGAGTATTCATCCCCCACCTCAGTAACAGCATCAAAGCCTTTGCTTACATGGATGACATTCTAGTCATCCGACCATCTTGTAAGCACCTTCCTACCCTGTACTGCATCATCACCAACTACTCCAACAAATTCAAACTCATCATAAACCCTCAAAAATCATTGACTTGGTGCGTTAACACAGGCAAATGCATCAAGTCAACATTCCTCATACAGCCTCAGCCTTTTCTGGGATTTCCAACCCACAAGTCCTTCAATGCCATGCCCACTATCCTCTGCAAGTCCTTCCTGGGAAAGGCCTCTAAATTTGCCCATTCACTGGCCAGAAAATATTTGTCCCTTCAGGGCAAGATAGGCCTGATAAATGCAAAAATAAGGGATATGATCATTTACTATCTGCCCATAATTTCTCTAAGACCTTTAATAACCAAATTCAAAGGATATGTAACCAGATCATCATGGAGAGGACACACACCTGTGATCAGCTTGGCTCATCTACATCATCACAGGAAGCTCAACAGTTTGTCCCTCCACTCGCTGCTAAGTTCAATCATGTACCAAAAACAGCACTCTCTGGTGCATCAAAAAGTATTCTAGTCATTAATCCAGTGATTCCCACAGACAGACTCCCACCTTCCTGTACTGCCTGGATAGACAGCATTGTCTAATCTTCTCAGACACAATGGCAATTTTACCCTGGTTCTAGATCAACATCTGGGAAGCACATGCACTTCTAAATCTGGAGCCCCCAGCTGTCTGAGTGCATCTAGGCCTAAATGACTACAAGATAATGTCAATTTTTAAATGCCTCATTATGGAACCTAAACTTCTGGATCACCTCAAAAGTTGATCTAGGTGTGATCCCAACAAGCCGGTTCCTTCATTTCAAGAGATTTTTATCAATGATAGACCCAATGTGCTATATCTGTCACAGAAGCAATGAAACATCTGATCATATTGTTTTCCTTTACCCTGGCTATCAGGATATTAGCTGGTCCATCAATGACGAGTGCAATATTCCTCTTCAAAAAATTGTTGATCTCAAGAGCTGCCTGTACTCTGGTGACTTCCCGGTCATTTGTCTAGCCATCTTTATTTTTTATACTCTATGGATGGCCAGGTGCAGAGCTAAATTTATGCTTCCTAGACCTGAACCATCTGTAATATTTAATTCCCAGCTGAAGACCCTGCAAGCAAAAGACTTACTCCTATCAATAAAATTCCTTTACAAACAAGCAAAAGACATACTCCTATCAACAAAATTCCTTTACAATAACACATAGAGCCTTTATAGATGTCTCACACCAGAACAATGAGACAAAAAAGCCTTCTCCCTTGTTGAGTCATCATATATCAAATGTTAGCCTTGCATGGCAAGAATCATGTATTAGTAACAATAAAATTCTTTTAAAACTAATGTAAAAGTTTATACTGATGAAATCAACAAATGTAATATTATATATAAAGAGGAATATCATTGTGGATAGACTTACATCTTGGAGACTAAATGTGCATTAAAAAAGAGACTTCAGGAGCATGGATTACCATATAATAAGTTATATTCTGCATATATGTATAAATCTTTTTATTCAGAAAATGCAGTGATTTGTAGTGAAAAATTTTGCTTTAGAAGTGCATTTGTGTTGCATGTGGAAAATGATTTTAAAAAAAAATTTAGGAGTGACCTTTTATAAATAATGCAGATAATATTTTGAATAAACAAGGTAATTCTGTTAGTATTCACAATATGTAGAATGTTCGCCATTCATGTCAGATGCTATTTGTTGTGTGAATTTAATTAGATTTAAATATTAATGTATTGCTACTCAGATTATGGAAGAAGTCATAAGCTGGCAATAGTAAAGAAATTACATCATAATTTTACTTAGACATTTTTAATTTTGTAGAGTTATTATAGTCTATTTTGTTTATTATATTTATATCATTTGATTTTACATATTTTATCTTGAATTTTTATCATGATGTATAGTAATACGATTGTTCCATGGTTATTGACTGAGTGGTGAAGGTAATATAAATGATTAATTTAATTTTCTCAGAGGGTAAAATTTTTAAAATTTTTTAGGGCAGTAATGTTTATCTAAACTTTCATAAAATTTAATGCTATAATCAGTGGACATAAAGTAGTAATTAATAAAGTTAAACATTTAATTATCACTGAAGTAATAAATTAAAGTAGTACTGTTCTATTAGCTTATGTCAGCCACTTGATGGCTTTATTTATTTGCAAAAACACAAATATGTCATCTAAGTGGCTGCTGGCTTTACTTTTATGTAAAAGTGCAAAAAGAGGATGTTTTGCATGCCATTCTGGTGGCCAACCTGCTGCTTCATGATATGAACTTTATCCCAATGCTCACAGCTCAATGTTTGCTACAGTATCATGTGTGTCTCGATTTCAGACTGTCACAACTCTTCATGATGCATATCAACATAATTAGCTTACAAGTCATCTGACCTACTATTATCTCCTTTCAATCATACAGCCATCACCAGTCTTCCCTACTCAATGTGAAACCTTCAAAAAATTTCAAGTGAGTACATCCAAGCAATATTCTACCCAGCTCACATTTATGTGAGAACACAACTATGACAAACAAAATGCCAAGCTGTTCAAATTTTTCCAACTGCCGTTCACAGAAGCTGGTGCAGTGGCATTTTTACAGGACAACAACATACTTCTACATGCCAAGAGATGTGTGTGTAATGAAATGATGAGACTGGAAATGTTCAAAACCATTTTGCAATTCTGATGTAAGTCCCATTCCTGTCAGCAAATGAGTTCAATTCAAAAGGGACCTGCTTTGATGGCTCCAGAATCTCATTCATTTTGAAGGCCTTAGTTTGAGACAGGTTCAGGAATAAAGCATGCATTGCTAGCTTATGTCCATTTCTTTGGTTTTCTCATTTAGGAGAAGTTCACTCTGGACATCTCCAGTATTTAAGGATTGGCCAATGAGTATTTTGGAAAACAATAAAAGAATGTAGACACACAATACCAAGTCTCCGCACTATTGCAGATACAATCAAACATCCTTATTACATTAATATTTAGGTAACTCATCCCATATGTTACTATACTACAAAAACAATCCATTATGAAATGAATAAAAAACCCTTTTTCCTTAACAACATTTAATTAATTTAGATGCAGGTTTTTTACCAGAATTTTATTCTTCGCAAGAGTAATTTATGAATAGCTATCATTGTTGAAATTTTTATGCACATACATCTGATTCTTATTGAATATCTAAATGTATAAAAGAGATCACATGGTATGTCCCTATCCCAAAGATTAAATTAGCAGACATGTATATAACAATTGGCCTTGTAATGCATAATTAATTCATATCTGGTTTGATTAAGTATACATATATAATAAATATAACTTGTCTAATTTATTTACAAATGAGTTTCATCTCACATAGCAGGGTGAGAGTAAAATTTGAAGAAAAAATTGTTGTGAACTTATTTTAATTTCTATTATCCAACTTCTCATTTATATACATATATTCCACATCATCAACTAAATAACAAATAAATAAAGTTGTTGATTTTGTACATAAGCTAACCTACATACATTAATATGTAAATATATTAAAAATTAATTTTTATGCCGGTGGCCCAGTAACATTATATTTTTGTGTTTTGCATGGCATCAACACCATCAAATGGCTGACATGAGCTAATAAAACAGTACCAATAATGCTGTCAAAAATTAAAATAAATGGGAAAATATGACTGCATTAGAAAAATTTATTTGTGATAATAAATTTGAAAACAGTGTGGTATTTAACAATAATTTTCATTCTCATAAATATTTTTTACAATGGAGATTAATACTGAAATATAGTTTATTTTTTATATAATAAGCAATTTCTGCAAAAGACTGATTTTAAGGAGAAGGAATCTAATATAGTGTATTTAATCATTAACCCTTTGGATTTGTTTATTGTTCCAGTTTTGGATAAAAAAATAAAGTTTGTTGGTGGCTGTTAAAAACTATACAGCAGTAGAAAAGTGCTTATGAGATGAATCATGCTCAGGTGGAGCTGATTTCTAAAATATCTTTATTGAATATTTATTTTTAATGCAAAATGTGATTATTCTTAGTATAAAGAAATTAATTTAATAAGAAAAAAATTATTAGATAATAATATTACATGTATTAAAAAAGATAAGAGTGGAAGATTATGTTTGATGTATAAAAATTTACATAGAAAAAATGTTCATCAGCAAATTGAAATTCAGATTTATAGATAATTCTATTGATACATTAACAGTGAAGTTTATTAATACTATAATTAAGCCATATTAAAAGGAAGTGTTTGATATGAAGTTGTAACTATTTCTTAACTTATCAGTAGCAATTATGCTAAGGATTTTGGGCAATTAAAAGAGCAAAAAGAAATGTTCCCTGTTAGACTGATGTTGAATTTTGGACCATGTATGTATTATCATGTAGCAGTTTTTGTGAGAATGTTTGGTATAAACCACTAAACATCACATGATCACCATCTCATACTAGCACATAATTGTTATTAAACAAAGTAAAACTCTCCATACAGTATAGCTACATTTGAAGATCATTTGCATATGATGGATGATTGTTGAAATATGGATTTACCTGTTTCAGCAATTTATGTAGATATAAGCTACCAATCCGCAGATTTTAAAAGAATATTTTTTGAGGCATGTTAAAAATTATTTTCAGTATATAAATGTATATATATGTTGAGACTAGTAAGAATAAATTAAAAACTAGATTAAAACAGCATTTAGGTGATAAAAATTCTGCTGTTTACATTCACATGAGTAGATTTAAGCATGGGGATTTTGAAATAAAGCCTTTAGAATGTATTAAGTCATACAATGAAAGGATGATAGAGGAGGGTATATACATTAATGAAATAAAACCAGAATTAAATAGGATGTTAATGGCAAAAGAGAAAAGAAAATAATAGGTTTTTAATTAAAAAATGTTTAAGGATATATATAGTTTTTTTTAAAAAAAAAATAAAATGTTTGTGTTTAGGTTGTGATTGTTTGTAATAAAAAAGGGGAGTGGGAAATAAGGTAAATTTTTGGTTATGAATATATTTTGTAATTTTTAATTTTATTTTTTTTATTTTTTTGGAATATGTGATGTTTATTATTATATATATTGTACCGGTCTGTTTTACTCCTGTTACGTATATCTACACACACTGAGCATGGAATGCGTGTTATGTAACAGAGCAACGATTGTAGGTATTCAGTTAGACACCATCATTTATTATTTTCCAGAATTGCATCATAAAGTAAATTACTACACTCATACCTTTGAAAGATCCGGTTCACCAAGACCTTTACGCGCCATCTCTGAGAAAAGATTGCTCCCTCCCCAGAGGGATATGACTGCATAATTTAGATAAGGGTTAGTCCCTTTTGGACTTAATAAAATCAATAATATAGATGCTTTACTTAATACATCACTATAAAGATGAATATTCTAACGAATTACTGTATGTCCCGATAGAGATTAATCCCAGGCTAGCTCATCTACTCTTTATCTCGGGAAATTGGTTTGTTGCTTAGCTAATAAAGGAGGATAAACGATAAAATCTTAACTAATTACACAGCACAACGTTGAAATTTTAATATTTTATCTCCGCATTTATTTAGCCTTTAATTATATAATATTACAAATAAATAACAACAGAAATATATAAATACTAAACACACTATGAAATTTTAATCAATAACCCCAATTTAAAATCATTAAATATTTACCCCATGGGATAGGATGGTCTAAGTTTCATCTTCGTTTGCACACTCTACAGCATTTGATAGGATATATTCTATACGTGATTTCAATATATATACGATCCATGGTAGATATGTGTTTCATTAAATAACCCTCTGTCTTTTTCTTACTCTAATAAAGATTTCTTATTTGGTGTTATTATTCAACTGCAATTTATATCTGGATAAGATAGTTCCTCAATCAATCCTGCCCGTAGCGGATCATCCAAACAAGGAACTAATAGACTTATTTATTCCCTTAATTTTTTTTTTTACTATTACTATCATTATTATCCTGCACGTAGTGGATGGAATAAATTTATACTAAACGAAATGAATTTGCGGTAGATTATAACATATTGAATCCTGCACATGGCGGATTGAAAAGATAGAGTTATTTATAAATGAACGCACTCACTCCATAGCCTTTCAACTATCTGGAAAGGTAGATTTAATGGCCCGTTTCTTTATGCGATACATTCTTAAAGAAAAGAACAGTTATTGACTGTAAATTAATCCTGCCCGTAGCGGATATTTATGTAATAAAATAAAACTAAAATGAGCAAACAGGCTAATGCCTCCCACTTGTTTGTATCTAACTTTACGAGAAATCTACCTTCCTTAAATCATTATTTTAAAACATTCATAATATACTAAAATTTATTTTGGTAATAAAATCTATTGAATCACGTATAGAAATAATAATAATAATAAACTCATTGGTCAAATACATATAAAAGATTACGTAAATTTTCAATATCTGATTATATCTATAATAATAAAAATGAAAACAAATCATTCGTAAAAATATTTAAATCACACACGAAAAAAAATAATTATATTTAGAATTATAAATGATTTTACTTCCCGTAGACTTCGTTTTCTTCTGGGCTGAGGGCTTCTGAAGGAGATATATACATCCTGAGCAGGCAACTGAAGGGGTCTCTTCTATGGATGGCAGGCAGAATAATTCGTAGGCAGCTACATTTTCGAATGGACAGAGTCTCATAACTTGGTGGTTACATAGGTCTTGAGCAGTGCGAATGCACCAAAGCGGGGTTCTCTACTCCATGTTCACTGGGGCAATACTATTCAGTCTTGATTTTCTATTATCAAATGGATCCATGTTAAGATGATTTCCCGTTGAAATTATTATATTTATTCTTTAGATAACTTGCGATATTTTTAATAATACTTTTCCATGTAATCTATTTCTTTCAGCAGACTTTTCTGGTCACTTTCCTGATTCCTTTATAGATTTCTATTTGCAGGTTTTCTTTTTTTATTTCTTCGGATTAAGCATACTTACAGGTTGCACTGACTTTGAATTTTTACTGTCAAGTATATATTTTTTCGTTAACCGATCATCGGCGAAAATAAGTCAATCAGTTTTTTTTTACTGCACGCATTGAACTCAGTCCTTCAACTCAACTCAATTCAATATCTCGAACTGACTAAATGAATCAATTAATAATCCCCTATATCACCTGATCAGCACGCACATAAATCCTCCTCATTAGAGGGTCCCCTCTACAAACTATTGCGGTTTTCGATTTTTTTTAATTAGTTTAATTAAAACTCTTTTTATCTTTTTAAATCTGTTTAGGAATTTTCTTTTAGACCATTAGCAATTTACATTCCTATCCCATGTTTTAATCAATTTTTAATCTGCAGGTGTCAAGCCGAATGACTGACTATTCATATGCTTTTACAATTTTCTCTAAAAATATTATAACAAAAGAGAAAAGTCACTGACTTGCCTGCGGTCATTAAAACCATAATTAACAAAGAAAACAACAAAATTATAAAGATTACGTGATGTAACAAGGTTAACATTATTTTAAAAATTTTGTACATAAATTTACTTTCAACACGTAATCCAAAAATAAAAATTTACATCGAAATTTGATAAATTGAAAATACAACATATTTAGTTGTTGGGTTATTTACATTTAAATTTCCCAGTATAATTTTATATCCCTTTCTCCATATCAAAAATAACACATTTATTAAAACTGAAAAAAAAAAATGCATTTCACTTTAAATGTATATGATTGTCCATTTAAAATGTATCGTCACCCTTAGCTTTTTTAATTTAAAATATATTTCGTGCACAAACGAAGTGAAAATATATTCGCACAGACCAACCTTTTATTATTTATTTTTATATATATATGTTTATTCAGGCTGCAACTATGCTTGCAGCCATCTTTGTGGCAGTCATTTAAGATTGACTGTCACTTAGTGTACTTGAAAAAGACTATATGAAATAGTCGAAATGTTGGATTTCTTTTTCATCATTATAGTCATATAAAAAACAAGTTTTAAAAAGAAGTTTGTTTTATTTCTATAGCTAATGCCAATAGAGTTAATGTTATGTATTTGATTTATAATTATAATATATTTGAAACATTAGCTAAGGCTACAATAGAATGAAAGGCTACAATAGAATGCACAAATCACTATGGGCCTAATGATAAATATTTAATTTATAGTAGAGATTATATCCATACTTTTATTTTGCATAAAGATTCTATATTTGTTAGAGATAAAGAAGTTGACTGTTATAGTCAAACTATAAATATTAAATTTTAGCTGATGTAAAAGGATTATATAATGCTATAGGTCCAAGATCTAATGTACCATCATGAATTAAGATACTGTATTTAAAATAATTACTTGGCCAAAAAAATCTATAAATAGAATATGAAATTATATAATAAAGATTAAGAATAATTTTGTATGTATGGTTTCTATTTTACTGTAAGATAAATAAATTCTTTTATGATTTTCTTTTAATGCATAGATTATAGCATGCTTAAATTAGCATAAAAGCTAATGTGTGTAGCATAGTAATAAAAGCCATACAGTAGAAATTAGTCTGAGGATATTGAACAGAACAGAACTGGATAGGAATTTAATGGTCGAGGTGTGGAAGATCGAATGAGTCTTTCCGTATCTGCACTACATGTTGAGTATAGATAGGCTACATAGATTCCACAGTTAATAACTTTTCAAAACAAATCATTCAATCTCAGACTAAAAGTTTGTAGCCAAACCAACACCTGCTTCCAGATATACAGTCGCAACCAATGCAATATGAAGATGCTAGCATAAAACCACGCTGACAGGAATGTGCATCTGACAGCATGATATTATTTGAAGGACATGATCCTCGTCCAGTACAGAAATGTGCATCTTTCTGGTAAAGGAATCATGTATATAAATTAATTAAAGAAGAGTGCTATGTATGGGGGAGAGCGGTCTATCTGCTGACATAATCCCTGTCCATAGAGCTAGTAGGGGTCAATGGTGCAGGAAATATGTCTGCGTCCACTGCAACATAATGACTACAACTTTGGAGTCATTCATTCAGTTGGGCATGTTGCCCTGTATGCTAAACATGCTTCACATTACATTGATATAAACAACCGTATATCTCTCCACCAGCATTGATCTAACTACGAGACAAATAGCCGGAAATTAAAACCCCTTAAACTAACATAAACTTAATGAATCTATATAGCTATCCACACCCAACTTAAATTTAATACATTTTAGTTAACACATAGAAATAAATAACCTAGTTAAATACAAACATAAATAAATAAAAAAATGGAAATGATTGAAATAGCGAACTTATATAAAAATAAATATTTATAATTGATTTAGAGTTCTATTCTTGGTTAGATAAGAGTCCATTTATTTATATTACTTTTTTTTTGGATTGATTACTTATTGAAGTTATACTGTAATTATTTAAAAGAAAGTTCAATTGATAAAAGTTTATACTTTACAGATTCTGCAGATTTAGAGGTCCATCTTCGTGATCACTTATGTAGATTGTTTGTTCTTTTTTTTTAAAAAAAAAAAAAAAACAAAGCCACCACTTGCCATTCCTTTTGGTCCATTAACTGTCATAGGGAGGTCTCAGCTGGTTGGCAAGAAATTAAATCTATTGTAGACTTCTACATCATGAAGCCTGCAATATAGCTATAGTTCATATGTATATTCAAAGTCAGCTCTCCGACAACAATAATAATAATCCTCAATTCAAAAATTTGGGGTTTTATACTTTTATTAGCCTCTTATCATCAAATCTTCAGATTCAACGAGCAAGACGTCAGAAATCCTCTCGTGTTTCATTTACAGTCCATGCTATCGATTCGTGCTAGCACTGGTCATTTAATTTCTTTTTATTCTCTTATCTGACCATTTAATTATTTGAGTGCCCCAAGGGCTAGTGTGCTTTAGAACAATCATTTGATTAATAAAACAATCATTTCTATTTTCTAAGATTATACAAATCAACATTATTTCTATTTTCTAAATATCAATCTTTATATTTTTACTTTTTTACAAAAAAAAATACTGTCAAATACTTTTTTCTTAAAATAGTTTGTTTTCCATCTGTGCAACAATATATACATTAAATATAACTTTCACTTTTTAAGTTAAGTTTTTTCTTTTTAATAAATCAATTTTTATTTACAAACTTAAATTTTTATTTTAATTTTAAATTAATGTAACGGCATATTGTATACCGTTACACGTCAGTGAACTTCCTCAAAAAACAAAAACATTAAAAAAAAAAAAGAATTTACTTAGTGTTAGTAATGACGTTACACAAATTGATTATACTAAACTTTTTTTTAAAAGATAAAACTTTGGTTAGTAATTACAGGAAAGAAAAAAAATGCTGACTATTCTTTCTTTTCCATCCCAGCTGAGATTACACCTCCTCTCTCAATAATTCTTTTTTCCCTACTTTTCATTATTAACTTAGGCAAATCAAGGAAGTTACATGATTTTAGACTTCCTTTTTTTTTTTAAAAAAAAATTATGATTTATATTAATTATTACGTTTTATTACTTGCATTTATTTTTCTATATATGTGCAATTTTTCTTACTGGCAGTACTTTTTACAAGATATTCAAACCATAATTTTATATAATATAGATAAAAATATTTCACTTTAAAAAAAAATTTACTCAGGGTACTCGTGATTTATTTAACAACTTTAATCTATCCTCAAAAAGATTTAGTGTCTTTAGTTTCAGCTTTAAGATTATCTTTAATCTAAAAAAAGTTTAAAAAATATAAACTCATGTCAAATGAATTATGATCAATGACTTTTAAAAATCTGAATAATGAAAATAAATATTTTCTGTTAATAACAG
Source organism: Epiperipatus broadwayi (assembly GCA_028023455.1). Classification (NCBI taxonomy): domain Eukaryota; kingdom Metazoa; phylum Onychophora; class Udeonychophora; order Euonychophora; family Peripatidae; genus Epiperipatus; species Epiperipatus broadwayi. The sequence continues at coordinate 89,461 of JAQFVV010006630.1, read as the reverse complement.
TCTACACAATCATAAAATTATATTAAAAATAATAACAATTACTTCTTTTTATTTGCATCTAAATGATATATTCTTCAATCCTTAGCTAAAACCATCATTCTAAATGTGTGGAATTTTATACAAAAAAATAAATAATGATAACATTAAAGATATATTATAAAGTAGAAAAAAAGCTATATAAGCTAATAAAAGTCTTTAATATTAAAATAAAAAGTTATTTAGTGATAGAAAAAAGATGATGACTAAATTGTGGATCATTGTACATAAGAATTTTATCAAGAACTGTATAGAATAAATAATAGAAAGAATAATATTATTATTTGAAGTTTTTTCCATATTAAATGAAGAACTAAAAACATGCCAAAAAAATAAATGAATTAAACACTTTAAGGAATATGTAAAAAAATATAAAATTATTAGCAAAAGTAGACACTGAATGTTTAAATAATAAAGATATACCAGATAAAAAGAAAAAAAAGAAATTATAGATTGATCAATATTTTATCAGTTTTATATATTACTAAAACCATTACAAAATCGTCTGCAGAGATATTTAGATTTGAATCAATTATAAGTACAAAGTGGATGCAAGAATGGTTATGTTATATCATATGAGAAATTATAAAATGACTAATGAGAATGCTTTTGCCATATTAAGGTCTTTTGTACATCATAAAAGATATTAGGTCTATAAGGATTTCTGCTGTGATTTAAACATAAATATATCTTAATGCAGTTCTATGATTTGAAGTCATTGAGAAAGTTTACATGGGTGAGAGGCATTGTGATTCCATCTTTCAAAACGTTTTACAAGTTCAGTGAGTTAAAAGGAAAATCATATAGAGTCAACTATTTTTAAAAGAATGTTTCAGAGTTCCAGGAAATGTGAGAAAAAACAGTAAATACTAAATAACGAAAACTAAAAATAGGGTGGGTTTTTTTTTGTTTTTTTTTTAAAAAAAAGAGAAGATTAATGATGTTGGGCAATTTATTAAAACAGCTTTTATTTATTAAAACAGAATTAAACTTCAGAGTGTGCTTAATATAAATAACGTAAATGAAAAATAAGAATATGTAGTGAAAAAGCCGTTTAGTTTAGAATTCTACTAGTGTTTTACCATAAATCAAATTCTTTTATTCTTAATAAAAAAGCCTTATATGGAACGAAAATTTTGGCTCAGAATTAGAAGGAATATTACTCAAACATTCCACATGTAGAGATTTCCAAATTGAAAAAAAAAAAAATTTCAAAGCTTTAAATCATGTTATGCAAAGCTGATCATCGGTTTACAAACTCTAAGAAACATGAATCTGAAGTTTATTATAAGACAAACTGATAGTTGCACTTTTCCTCAAAGGCACAAGATTGAAAATATTTTCAAAAATAACCTTAGCCAAAGCCATTTAAATATTCCATCAATATTGTTTATTAAAAATAACATCACACAATAGACAAATTATAAAAATAGCCATCATTTTGTGCACAAATATGTAAAAGATATTTTGTAAAGTAATTACTTTTGTATATTTTATATATTGTGCCAGACCGTGTATAACGGCCATGCACAAGATAGCTGTTGCTGAAGATTCAGCACAGCTAAATTTTATCGTATTAAAATTATACAATTAATAGATCAAACAGATAGTAATTTAAGTACGTATTGTAAATATTTATGTCACATAAATAACTGGGTTGGTCTATATTATATTCCTATTTACACACACAATATAAGTGTATGTATTAATAAAATTTATTCTCACAGCAAAATTATATAAAAAGAAAACTAAACATGTAATATTTGTTTACGTGTGAAACTAAGTTATATTATCACTTGTAATGTTCCAATACACATATATTAACTTACGAGAGAGTGCAAGTCTCTCAGCGCTTGTGATTATTAATAGCCAATCAGATCGTAAATACTGGGACAACGATTTAACAAGAAAAGAGTGGTAACCACTCTTAACTTTACTTGTCTGTCTATATATCCAAGCCAGTCCAAAGTACTTATATCTGAAAGTGTGAATACTCTCTCGTAAGTTAATTTCAAATCATCTGCGCTTTGAAAATAAATATTAAATACACATATATATAAATGTATTTTTTTTTGTTATTTCTAAAAAATTATTTAAATAGAATTTAAATCTTGTATTTATTATAATGAGATTTTTTAAAATTAATATTGATTTATAATGGAAAAACTTTTTTTGTAAATTGTAATCTTACTTTAAAAAAAAGAACAAAAAGAGAAAAAGAAAATGTATTGTATTAAAAGGAATTTGTTCTTGTTGATCGTTTGTAAAGATAAAATTAAAAAGTTGATTTTATCTGAAGAGTGAAAGCATAATGGGTGATTTAGTTAGCCAAGAGGAAAACAATACAATTTCCAATATTAGAAAAAGGTATATTTTGAGATACAAAAATTAAAAGAATGTACGTAAAATATAATTGAATTGTTGGCTGATGCATTAGCTCATGGGATGGGGGTATTGAAATTTAGACTGATAAGGGGACATATGTGCTACTTACTGGGTGCATTGAGGTCAGTTGTTCCTAGGTCATCCAAGTAATCAGATGGAATCAGACAGTATATGTTTGCTGAGAAAAGAAAAGTTTGTCTCCAGCCTATCCAAGTAATGAAATGGTAGATGTTTGCTAAAAATAAAAGTTGTTTTTTTGCTTGTCCCAGGAATCGAACTGTATATGTTTGCTGAGAAAAGAAAGTTTTATGTCCAGCTTGTCCATGTAAGAGGACGATATATGTTTACTGAAAATAATAGTTGTCTCCAGCTTATTTAAAGAGCAGAAAGAAATGAGATTCGAAATTAAACCATTCGGATATGGTAGTGCTGTTAAATAAATTTTAGAAAAGCTACTGAAAGTATGATTCTCTCTATTAGAAATCATATTTGAAAACTTTAAGTCATATTTAACCTACTTGCTATGCGTAATTTCCAATCTGACGAAATTATAAGTAAAGACAAATTTCTATGGTGAAATCTGACGTGGAAAAAAAAAAATATCTACGTGAAAATTATGGATGGTCTTAATATTTGTTGAAATTTACCAGAAAATCATGGAGTAGACTTCTAGCAGCAGTACACCGCCTGTTCATTCCTGAAGCCCAAAAACGCCATAGAAGCAGCATACCCTGATGGAAGGACTCTAACACATATATTGGTGAAAGAAATCCCTATATGCCCTACTGAGTAGCCATGTGGTCCACTTTGAAGTCGAACTTAATGGAATTCAGAAGTTCAGATGAGTGTATATTTTCTTATAATATTAATCCTGTGTTTCTTTTATATATAAATAATTAATTTGTCTTCACTTACTTGTGTATTATCAATATTAACCATTTTATTTAAATTGCATAATATGCATAATATTTGTTGGTATTTGCATGCATGTCTGACCTAAATCCGCCATGTGCAGGATCTCTTTATTTACTAAATTACTACGGTAACACCTTATGTTGAGTGTTTTATGGTCGTATCCATTAAGCATCATTTTATGTGTCCAAAGTAGAGACGTAGATGCCTATCACATATAAATATAATTGCACATGAAAATATTGATGTGCCTATAATGTTAATACTTATAAACCTTAGGAATAGCTGTTAGACATGCATGTAAACCATTGGATTATACTTTTTTTAAATATATTTGCTGCATATACTTAATTTCTTAATTTATTACTTTAACGTGGGAAAGGGGGTATAGACCACATCGATTATGTGATCATTTTAAAATATTGTTTTTATATATGTGCATTTATTTTCTGTAAATAAATATTCTACTTAATTAGTCAACTTCTCATTAACAGTTTTAATTTTTTATTATTTGAAATACCAACTATATTAAATTATTTTTTTATATGTAATTAGTGGAGGGAAATAAAAAAAAAGGGAATAATAAATAGTAGATTTCACATTTAAATCATTTGCCATTTCACTTACTTAGTTTTTATGAATTATTTGTTCGTTTATATGTAATTATAATTATTTAGTCAAAATGCTGACCCACTTATTAACCTGAGATAGAAAGAAATCATATAATGAGCTAGACAGAGATAACTTACCGGGGAGTTGGATTGTTTCATCATTTATGACTGAACTTATTAATATATTAATAAATACGATCATGATCATTCATATTTGCACAATCTCTCGGGAAAGAAAAAGGAGAATAAACAAGTTCTTGAGCGAGGGTGGTGCAAGAGGCTGAATTAGAATATTTCAGCGCTCTTAAAAGTATGCAAAATTCAAAAGTGATCAACATTTAGTTAATCGGACGATTGTGGGATAATTTAACTGGGAAGGCTTCGATTGACCTAATTTTAGGCAGAATCTACTTCCTCTAATAATTCTTTTGAGATATTTTCTTCATATTTAACCAACAATATTTTCAGGGAATTATTATCATTTTTCCATTTTGTAACATACGTCCCTTCATGCTCGGTGTGTATGGGGGTCAAAGGTATATAAGACCAGAGTGGAAACTGCAGACCAGTACAATATGTTATCAACAAGTTGTGTTTATAGCATAATTATATATAAATACAAACTCACCAAATGTGGTTAACATTAAGCATATACAATGTTATATCTTCACCTGATATTATTGGATTGGTATAGTGGTTAGTTGCCATGCAACTATTTGTAAAAAAAGATTTCAGTTATCCTTCTAAGCTTACCATTTCCAGTTGTACAGTGACAGCTGCAAACTTGCCTCACTGATCAGCCACAGAATGGACAATGTGTATCTAGCTGTTCAGATTTGATAGTTATCTGACCTTATCTCAAAATTGATTATTGGTGGCCAGATCACCATCTATACTGAGGACAATCAAATTCAGTAAGTAGCATTGTTTATTGGACTGTTTTTGTCATTGTACTTCTGTTATCTATTTGTATATCCATTGATTTATGGCTATAAATGCTCAATCCAATTAAGATAAGATGGAGGCTGAACTAGTTCACTAATTGAAGGTAAGATAAATTATACATTCTCTCCCCTGGCTAAACTTAAATCTAAAGAAGAGTCATTTAAATGTTTTGGTAGATGTCTTCATTGCTTTCTGGCTTCATCAGGTTCAGTGACATCATCAGCAGGTCCAGTATCCTCATTTGTAGATCTGGAAACTTTTAATTTTGACTCATCACTTTTGAATGATGACTCTTCATTGATGACTAGTGATGTATAATTCAATCTTACCTGTTTTCTGTGTTTGTTATGTTGCTTACATCTGCTGTTTGAACCACCACTGTTGGTGATCCTTTCACTTTGACCACAACTACAGAAACCCATATAGAGGTTCCCTTGAACTTACAACTACTTCTGGATAGACTCTTTTGAATTTATTTATGTGAGCAGGTTTAATGAAGTCCCAAAAAAGGCTTGCTATATTCACCTAAAGACACAGAGGTAGATATATATTAGGCAAAGTAATTTTAAGTTTTGTTTAATCCAAGACTGATATTTGATTGTCTTGACAGACTGATTGTTTTGCTGATAGGATGCACCTGGTGTTTATTTATTTCTATTAATGATAGCCTATGTATATTTTGACACAATTGACACTAAAGACCTGTGTCCAATTCCAATATCATTGGTGTATCATTAATAATGATTTTGTGTTTGAAAACTAAATCATTGCTTTTGATGTTAATTATACAGGTTTTGATATAATTCGATTTTATATTGCATTTCTGGTTTTCTGGAATAGACTCTTCCATTATTTTGTTATCAATCTTGATTTTCCATTTGAAAGCAAGTAGTTTTTGTGTGAATAACATGTCACAATATCAGCGCATTGCATATTGGTGTGAACATAAGGTATACACATGTATTGATTCACTGCAACTATAACAATGATTTTTATTTGCAAATTTATTTGGGCAGTTTTTTTATTGTCAGCTGGGTGAGTTGTTTGATCCAGTTTTCTGATCAATGATGTTAATGCTGCATTCCAGTTTCTTCAATAGATTTTCTTGATTCACTGTTGACTCCACTAGAGTCACTTGAGAGACAGCTGAATCAAAAGTGATTAACAGTTTAATTTTAAAATTGTAGTATTTTATTCCACAAATAAAGCAATATCTCAGTGCTTTATTGAAGAAATCTTTAAAATCACACTTTAAGGCTAGTTTTTTGATTTTAACAGCAAAATCTCTAGCTTTCTTCTTTTCCCCTTCTGTACGGAGATTCAAGGGCTATATCTGCATTATTTTAAAAGATTTTGGACAGAAAAAGTTTGCCAGTAGAGGCAATACTGGAAGCATGGAGGTTGTCTGTGTTTGAAGAATCTTAAATATCTGAGATTCAATAACTGAGCCCATTTTGACTTATTTGAAGTGCAGGCTTTTTTATTTGATTAGCTTGCATATAGAAAGCACCCAATCATTGTAGATTTAGGATAGACTGGGATCAAGCCAATTTTAACTAATTTGATTATTTTTTCTGCCATAACAAAAAAAAAGCATATTTTTGGACTTGACTAATAATTAAAGTGTAACCATCTGCATTTGATTTTCAAAATTATTCTTGATGCACTAATAATGTGTGTTAGTTATCAATTTTTTGAGATTAATAACAAAAGATCTAATGACTCTTGAAGGCAAGACTTTGTCATATTAACTTATTTTTCCAGCCACGAGGGAAAAATATGTGTGATTTTGTCAACTGTGTCCCTGTTGTGCTTATAGGATGATTTATATATTGAAATGGTAAATCTGATTCAGATTTGCCGTTTCAGTCTGACCCACCTAATTATTTATTTTACTAACATTTGCTTTTTTTTCTTATTCTAAAAAAATATTTTTAACATTTTTTTAACTATCGTGAATAAATCCTAAAATTTATTTTGGATCATATATATATAATTGAAGTAACACACTGTTATTCTATTTTTATTATTAAAAGAAAAAAAAAATTCAAATAATTAACTTTGAATTTTTTATATATATATTTTAGATATATATGTTTAAAATGTTTTATTTTTTTTCAGTAAAAGAATCCAAGATGGCCTTTTCTGAAAGATTTGTACCTCGATAAGAAGTTTAAAATAAATGTTTAAATTAAAAGCATCGATAAATTACCAAAAATCCATTCCCTGTGGAATCTCTATCTCCATTAATTAGTTGAGATTCTACATTGTTATCTAAATTAAAAAACTAACAAAATTATATTGAAATATACTGATCTTTATCGAGGTACAAACTTTCTAAAATTAAAATAAAAGAATGATTTCGATTGTTTTTTGAAATTGAAAATGACCTGAGGCAGCAGCAATCGAATATGAGTAGGAAGTGATAGTGGTCCTTTTTAGATCACAGAGAGATCAGGACTAGACAGAGAACAGACAGAGTTGTAGTAATCACGCCATGATGATCGAGTAGAAAAAAGGATAAATCACTGCCCTCTCCTTCCTGAGACCTGAAATCTTCCGTTATGCTGCTGCCAGAACCTGCCTTCAACTGCCACCAGCCACCAATGTTCGCCCATGCACTCATACCGGGGAACTCCAGGTAAAATGCCGAAGAGCTTAAATCCTGACATCAAGATTTTAAAATTTATCATTAGAATATAAATGTAGTTTCGTAAAGCTTAAAAAAGGAATGTCAAAAATTAATGTTATTAAGAATCTTTTTTTTACTGTCTCTTTAACCTTTTTCTTTTAAATTATTTATAATGTTTTCTTCAAATAATTCAAGCTCACAACAATTTTTAATATGTTTTAATTGTTGAATATGAAAATATTTATTTGTTTCATTCTTTGATTTTTTTTTTTATTTCGACTGGCTTCACTTGCGGGGACTCAAGAGTAATTTGCTAAAAGAGCAAATTATGTTTATTTGGGGATGGGAACGTTAACAAAGAATGATTTAATTTTAAAATAAAATAATCTTGATCTATTTTATTTAGCAAGTGAAGTTATGTCGAATATATATGTATTTCAAAATCAAGCTTACCGTATTTTCTTTAAACAGTTTTATTATAGATTTCCCAGAATGGGATTCTATTATTTGATATTTCTGTAATTCAAAACAGAATAAAATATGCTATAGATTTTTGACCTAGTAACAGCGCCGCTGGATAGCATCAGTTAATTATCTTGCCTTTTTTTTTAAGTTAGGAAAGAGGGACCGGGGATTTTTTCGAGAATTAAAATCCCTTATTTCTATATGTATGTTTTTTTTGTACATTAAATACTTATATAAAGTAGTTGTTTACGCAAGTTGATCTCTATGCAGTATTAGATCATTTTAAGGCTATTTAATTATAATTCGTTCCTATTTAATAATTATATCTCGGGTTAATAAAGAATGCTTGGAGTCTCATGAACAGACCTAAAACGGTCATTGATTTAGTGATTTGGAGTTAGCTTCCATTTTTTGCATACGCCTGTGAATCGGACAGCGTGGATGAGATAGTTGGTTTGTCAGCAGAATTTGTAGAGGCGAATATGAGGGCTCTCCATAAGTCCTATCTCCTATCAATATATGGACACGACATGTGGACGTATCAATTTCCCTTCCTATTCTTCGTTGGAATAGGCATATGAGTGTTCGTAATCCGTCCCATATGTTCTTACTTACGTTTCTTCTCTCCTTTTGCATTCGTATATTTATTAACCCAACATTATTGTTTTTTTCTTTTGCCTATCTAATACGTAAGCCATAGGGAATTGATTCTACGAAAGGATCTGCGATCTGAGTAATCAACTCTTTTATTTGTTTTTGTAATTAGTTAAAATCGTTTGGTTATGGCTAATTTACATTATAATTCTTATAGGTTTGATTTTAGTTGTAAGTCCAACTAAAATGACTCGTTTGCTTGATAATTAACTGATCTATATTTTTTTATTATAACCGCTTAAAGTTTTAAAGTTATTTATAAGCTATGCCAGCAAGGTCCACTAATGTCATAAAACATTAGTTATTAAAAAACTAAATTATTTTTACAAAGATAAATAAAATCAATTTTTTTTCTTTTATATGTTAGTGGAGTAAGACGTCAAATTAGTCTGATTATAATCGTCTATTTAATTAATATCTTTTTTAATAGAAATGTTTTTTTTTTAAATCTTGTATAAAGAATTCATTAAAATAGACATTCTTATATATGTGCGTTAGGCAGATGTTTAAACCTACCGCTATATTACAAACTTGTACTAAATGTGCACAGGAAATTTTAAAATCCGTGATCATTTAATTATAAAATAATTTTGTTATTTTAAAAGGAGAATAAATGTAAACAAAGTAAAAGTGTATAAACTTCACTAAATAAATTTTACAAACTAACAATGTAAAAGATAACCGCTAATATAAATTCTTCAAGAATTTGTATGATTTATAAAAGTTCAGTTAAAGATTGTATTTTGTTTTTTTTTAAAAGAGCTTGAGTTAAACTAATGTAAAATGATAAGTGATTTTTAAATATATATATAACTAAAACAAACTTCCAGTGTTCTCGAATCATTTTATTTACTTTTATTTTAAATAAATTTTGATTTTTAAATATATCTATCAATCAATCACCCAAGTTCTCATTTAAATATAATAAATTGAATCTCATGCTTTAAGACCCAATTGCCGGCACAGTGAAAATAAAGGAATTTGATTGTATCATCGAGAAAAGCTATTGATTAGATCTTTGACCTGGGGATATAGGTAAATAGGGCAGAGTTCACGATGTACCTGATTTATATATCTTGTACATGGTCTGACTCGAGGTGCTTTACCTGTATTCAAGGGGTTTGTTGGATCAATGTGTGTTTTTCGACTGGTACAATATAAACGCAAATTCATGAAATACAATGAATATTTCTTTATTAAACAAATATAAAATGCATATTTGCAATATATATAATGTAAGTTTCTATTTTATTTACTAGCATAGTAGTCATATACAATTTTAATCAGAAGGGACTTAACACCTTTCGCACATGTGCTGTAATGTTTTAGTACCTCAATAATGTTTTATTCAACAAGACATCATTAATGTATTAAAATAACATTACAGTGCATGTGTGTATGATGTAAATCTCTTCTGATTAAAGAATATATACAATGTTATACTTTCATGTGATACTGTTTGCTTGGTATAACATTTTAATTGCCATGCAACTATTTGTGTAAGATATGTTAGACATTCTTCAAAGATTACTACTTTCAGCTGTACTGTGATAGCTTGCCTTGTGAGTAGATATGATGATACTTTCCACTGTTCTATGATAGCTTCCCTTGCGTTTGATGTATGACTAGTTTCCAGTTTTAATGAGAACATGTCTCAATTGCTTAACTGCATAATGAACAATGTGCATACTGATGTTTAGTTTTGATAGTTATCTGACCTTACTTCCAAAATACATTAACTTTTTGTGTCAAGATTCCAATCCATACTGAGAACAATCAGATTCAGTGAATGTCATTGCTCTATTAGCCCATTCTTGGATGTCTGTTATTACTTTATACATTCACTAATCTATGCCACTAAATGTTCAATTCCATCATAAGGTGGAATCTGGACTAGTCTATTATTAGAAGGCAGGGTGAGATATAACCTAACATGTATTAAATAGAAATAATTGTATTTATCTATAATTTGAGCATATTTTCTTTCTTATATAAAAGTCTTGATTTTTATTTATTTTATGTTTATTCTTTTTAAAAAGATCAATATTTTAAAATGTTAGATGGGATCCTCAAATCTTTGTTTTCTCAAATTTATAATCTATAATTAACTGTATACATAAGTCCATGTAATAAATTATGAAAAGTATTGTTGGATTAAGAAGTAAAGATGGAAAGCAAAATACATAGGTGAGATACCAAACAGATATCACTGCTATTATTAAAAATATGGAACTGTAGAGTTTGTCACAGTGGTAGAATGACAGATTCTGGTATATAAAGTACATGGATTCTAGCCCAGGTCTTTTACATTTAGTATCTGTATTCATATCAGAGTAATCTCGGTATTTTAATTGAAAATGCGAGTATAGTATTCAAATAATTTTGTCTTCTTAAAAAAAACCTATCATAAAGTTAAAACTGCAAGTCTACAAATAATAATTTTGTCTTCTTAAAAAAACCTCATAAAGTGTAAAATGCGAGTCCAGTAATAATAATTCTGCGAGTATTCAAATAATAATTGTCTTCTTAAAAAAAACCTATCATAAAGTGAAAACTCGGAGTCTACAAATAATAATTTTGTCTTCTTAAAAAAACCTATCATAAAGTGAAAACTGCGAGTCTACAAATAATAATTCAGTCGTCTTAAAAGTACTATATAAAATTATTAATTTGTTTTTTTTTTTTTTTAGTGGAAATAACTATGATTTACAACTACTGTAATTTACATGGAAAATAAAAGACGAATATGACAACAAAATGCGTACTTACCCAAATAACGATCACTGCGGTGGACTAATATGTTGTAAAATTGCACCAAAAATGACAATCTTTGTATGTACGCCTCCACATAAACTCCGTCAAATAGGAATCTAAGTGTCCACGGTGCAGTTCCTCTGTGCTTTTTATTTCTCCATTTCACTAAACCTCACAACCTTTCAATATTTAGTGTGAACACCGGTTGTAGGATCTACAAAATTATATGTATGGTTCACTCGATGGTGCTCATATCCAGCCTGCTCCAATTCTGCACTTTTATATCATTTCCAGCAATCGCTATAAATAGTAGTGCCTTGGTGCACATTCTCTAAAATGGCTTGCATGAGATTGGACGCGCTTCTATCTGCAACGGCTATTATAAAACATTCATCTGTCTCTCTGCAGATAGGATAGAGTTTCGTCTATTTCCACAATTGTGTTCATCTCGTGGCCGTTTTCACACAATTTCACATGGTGTAAAATTCCTTGTTGAAAGAAAGCTATCGCCTCTTCACATTTTGGGAGATCCCACAACTTCAGATCTCTTGTTTCAACAACAGCCATTTCTAAATTGATGTCTAAAAATGGAAAATCCAGAAAATTAATAAAATATAAAATACATCCACTTAATATCATAGAAGAAATAACATGTAAATTACTTACAATTGTTGAAAAGTAATGTTTTATTTAAAAAAATTGCTGAAATATTAAAGCACTGAAAAAAAACGCTGCAACAAATAGGAAAAAATCCACTTTTAAATCTCGCGGGTCACGACGAAAAAAATCTCGCGGATCAAAAAATCAAATCTCTCGGATTAGTCATGTCAATGTCTTCGTTGCCATGACAACGTTCATGTGTTTTTCCGACTAGGCAAAAATCGGATGGTTAGAGTTGTATGCCTTCAGGCTATTACGTCATAGCAAGGGAAATATTGGACTACCGGATTTAAATTAAAACACAGAAAAAAACATTGAGATATTAGAAGAATTAAGAAATTTTGAAGAAATGAAGTGAGAAGAAAAATTATGGATTAAATAACTGAATTTAATTAAACGATTTGCGTACGCAAGGATTGAAGACGATAATGTTTTTTTTTTTTCAAGTTTAAATATTAAATTTAGTTCATAAATTTATCTCATTAATAAAAACTTATATTATTAACAATAATTTTCATTGATAACTTTATGAAATTTTTAATCTTTAAATTACTTCATAGACGCTGCTTTTTGGGCTATAATGCAAATATTAATATCATCCAAAAGATAATCAATTGCAATTACAAATAAGCATAGGCAAATATAATTTAAAATATACCTAAACTAGTAACGCTTGCACTGAAGCAATAGGCTTTACATTAAATAACAAATGATTAGGTAATTTATATTTTGCTGCGACCTTATTCTTCTCTATAGTTACGCGAAATTAAACAAATTTCGAAATAAAATCACAAAAAGATCCGTATGTAATTACTATTTTAACAAATAATGCCCTTGAAAAAAGGAAAACAAATTCCAAAAGCATTAAAATCTCCAGGTATATTATCAATTTGTTTATGAATTTTTAAGCTTTAATTAAGCTAAATTTTAAGAAAATTCGATATAAGTATAAAAATAAACTTTAGATAAGTAAAATACTTGATAGTTTTATTTTAAATAATGGGAAATTATTACTTCAGTATTTTAAGTACTATTAATAATATTTTTTGAAAAAAAATGTATTTAATACCTCAGTTCATTTAATGTCTGCCCATCATTACACGATTTGAAATAACATTAGTACATTAAAATTTTCGGTACATTGCCTGTTCATTTCTAGATTTCTTAGGTCTTCCTTTCGTTTATTAAAAAACATTACGATTCTTATTTATTATTTCTGGATCCTAGTAACTATGTTACCTACCTAATTATGTAAACTGTAAAGTTTGTAAGGATCATATCTTTTCAATATATATTACTGAGAAAATAATGCTTAAACAACTGATTTCAGGATCATTATTCATTATTAAATGCTTTTTTTTTTCATTATTTTTTAAATCATATTGTTCTATTTCACATTAAAAGCATATATTATATTTTATCTCAGTTTGAGATAAGATTGCTGCAAGAGATATAATAAGAAACATAAATTTTCCAATTAAACAAATAATATAGTACGTGTATTGTTTGAAGCCAAAACATCATCATCTTATTGATAACAAGATCAGTGGGTTGGAGGAATATCAAGATTTCTTCTAATAAATTTGACTTCCAGCTATGTTTGTTTGTCTCATGAAAGATTTAATATTATTTGCTGATACAAGCTTTGTAATTCAGTCTTGAATATGGGTGGACAATGTGTGTGTTACTTTTTAGAGTAATTCCAGAATAAGCTAACTTTGGACTTGCTTTCATTCTCAGAAATTGATTTGTTTTATAGACAAGTCTGAATAATTGGATTTATTAATCTAGTTAAGTGATTGATCTTTTTATGCAATTGTCCATTGGTTAACATTATTGGCATTTAATTGGGTAATCATATTATGTTCTAATTGTGATCTTGATATGATCATTATTGATGGATAATCTTAAGATGAAGTCATAAGATTTTTTCTCTTAGACAAAAGTAAAATTTGGGATTCATACATTTTGATATTTTCTGGTAGACACATAGATTGTTTTTCTGCTTTATAGTCTGGTTTGGCATAGTTATTATATTTCTTGCTATTGACATTGTGTTTGATTCATCAACATTTGATACTGGTTCTTTCTTCATTACTGCGTAGTATTTTATAGTTATGCCTCAATTGATATCCATTTTGGTAGTATTGTTGTGGGTTTGAACAACCACTGTTTGCAGGCTCTTTGTATTTATAACTGTAATTGGAATCAATTTTATATTTCCCTTGAACATTTATTAGAGTAATATTTATCTGCATTTATTTTTTTTTCCACATTGTTCAGATCTAAAACTGGTTTATTCTATCAACACATTTTTGGTGTCTTTTATAATGCCAAAATTGCTGGGTTTCACACTTGATATTAGTGTCTAAGATATGCCATCAGTAATAGAATCTAGACATTTTTTTCATTCACATGATTATTTGGTATCCATTATTATTTAAAAGCAATTATCTGAAGAAATCACTATTCTTGGCCTCAGATCCATTTTTAATTCAGAGTCCCATCTTAAGAATCAAGAAAGTTAGATGCAGCTCTTTTGTTAGATTGCTTGGCCAACTCAAATGGATCCATTTAATTGACACTTGGAATCTATGTCAATAGTGATACATTAGGCAACCCATTTGCTATCTTTCTGTGCCTCTTTTCTAAATGTATTTTATTGGTCGACAAATTGTATTTAAGTTTATTATTCTTATTACCTTAAGTATTTCTAGCCTACGTGATTGAAGCAGTCATTTTTCAATATATTTCTATGCTTTTCCACAGATTCAATTTTATTGGCATTGTAACTTTGATTCATCCAGAAGATGATTTTGCTCATCTTGGTAATTTATAATTATTTTACTATTACAATTTAATTTTTCTTTTTATTGCATTTCCCAATTCAACCAATAATTATTATTAACAATTTTCTTTGTTACTTTTTACAATGCTTTATAAAATTATTATGTCAATTATATTATATCAGTTTCAATTAACCCAGCAATTCTCTTTCAGATCTTTTTGTTCCTAAACCAACTCAACTGTTAACTAAAATTTAATTGATATAATATAACTATATAAAGCATTGTAAAAATTAAGTAATAAAGAAAAGTGTTAATAATAACATTTTATTTTTAGGTTTTAATCCATAATTATTTGTATTAATGACAGCCCAACACAGTGGATATTGCAGTTCTGATATGCAACTTCAAAATTACAGACTTATGAGCTGAATCAGACTTCTCCATTCTGTCTTAGCCATCTTGCTGTTTCTTTTCTGTATACAAGCCACTTTTATATATCTCACATGATTGCAATGTCTTAAAATTGTATATGTGCATTTTCCTGCTCACTGCATCTATTATAAGCTTTTTCAGTAATATGGGCTGCAGCTTTACTTTGATAGCTTTAAATATATTTTTAGTTTGAGGTTCCAACTGGGTATTTTTTCTTACTTAAATTTCTGATTGATCACTGAATATTGGAATTGTTATTTCTTTTGGAAACATCTAATTTGTTATTGTTCTAGCTAAAGTCATTTGAAAGATTAGAGATGGTGCTTGAATCCATTAATAGAGGGTAGTAACTTCTCTTGCTATGTTGATATGACTGATTTGTTCTGCAAGATAAGTTAAAGTTTATATATTTTTTTAATATCATCTGAAAAAAATTGTTGCTACTAAATTTGTTTGATTATTGTGTAGAAGGGAAAAGAAAATTGGGGTGAAAAGATATAGATTTAATTGGATTTGGAAAGATTGGAAATAATATTGATAATGTTTGGAAAGGATTTTATTATGCCATATTAAATATAAATGGAGAAAATACATTTGTGTGTTTGTGTTACTGCAAGGAGGCTTTAAAACTAAGCTGTATATAGGATTAGTTGGTTTGCTATTAAAGAATATTTTAATTTAAGAGAGAGATTTAATTGAGAAAGAAGATAATGTTTTTGAGGTGTAAGGTTAGACAATATGTGTTTATCGATCACCATTGAAAAGAAGAAAAGTTTTTCTCCTTTTGTAAAAAGGGTTTGAAGAGTAGTAGAGAAAGAATAAAGTCAAATATAGAGTAGGAGACTTGGAAAAATGAGTACATAGAATTGATTAGTAATTTGAATAAAATTAAAGAAAGAATCCAAGCACTTTACCACTGTTACACAATGCTTTATTTACCACCCTTTTCTTACAGTTTACAGTTTCGATTGCTCCAGCAATCTTCGTCAGAACTTTATACTTCCCAACCTCAACTGTTATAGTCTTAAACAGTGGTAAAGTGCTTGGAAAATTTAGTGTGATATAGTATACATTTGGCAATGCAATAAGAAAGTGTAGTTATACTTTTTAAAGAAGTTAAAGGAAGAGTAGGAAAAGTTATATTATTACCATGATTCAATAATAGATATACGTTAGATAGGCATGTACTATAAATGAGATATTGAAAAAATTATGCGAGAGAAATGATATGTTTGTGGGTTGTGTGCTGCTATTTTTTTATTAGTCATCATCATCATCAACCATTATCAATCCACTTCAGGATGAAGCTCTCTCCGAGTTTAATTCATCTTCTCTGATCTTTAGCTTCTCTTCTCCACAACACCCCTGCACATTTTCTTATTTCATCCATCCATCTCACATGTGGTCTCTTTATGGGTCTTTTACAATCTCTTGGAATCCAGTTTAAAATTTCAATTGTCTATCTATTATCATCTCTTCTAGCAATATGTCCAGCCCAACTCTATTTCAATCTTTTAATTTTTTTCAATAAGTTCAGTAACACCTGTTTGTTCTCTTACCCATACATTGTGTTTTCGATCCCTTCTTGTTACTCCCAACATACATCTCTCCATACTCCTTTGAGTGGTCTGAAGTCTCTGTATTGCTCTTTTATTATGTGTCCAAGTCTCAGATCCATAAGTAAGAACTGGTAAAACACATTTGTTAAAAACCTTCCTTTTCAAACACATAGGCATATTTCCTTTTAGTATCAAGTTATTTCTACCAAAAACACTCCAATCAAGTTTAATTCTATGATTAGGGTTTCCTCCATTATGTTTCTATCTGTATTAATAATCTGACCAAGGTATTTGTAACTGTTAACTTCTTCTAATTCTTCATAATCAATCTTTATTTTCATATTTTGAGCAAATCGATTAAACATTACTTTAGTCTTTTTAACATTTATCTTTAGTCCTACTTTCCTACTTTAATTTGCTAACTTCTGCAACATTTCCTGCAGCTCTGAAGCATTATTTGCAAAAACAACTACATCATCTGTGAAATCTAAATGGCTTAAATACTCTCCATTTACTTTCACTCCTTTAGTTTCCCATTTTAACCCACAAAATACTTCTTGCAGCACTGCTGTAAAAAGTTTTGGAGATATGGAGTCACCTTGTCTTACACCTTTCTCATTGTTGACTTTCCCAGTATCATTATGTAATCTAATTGTTGCTGTTGCATTTTTATAAATATTCTTTAAAATATGACAATATCCTGGATCTATACCTTGATGATCCAATGCTTTAATCACTGAAGAAATAGAATTGAATGCCTTTTCATAATCTACAAATCCAAAACATAATGACAACTCATATTCATTTGTCCTTTCTATAACTTCTCTTAATACCTGGATATGATCTACTGTACTAAAACCACTTTTAAATCCAGCTTGTTTTTTTGGTTGGTAGAAATCCAAAGTTCTCTGTAGACAAGTTGTAATTATCTTGGTAAAATTTTTTATATAAAACTAATAAAAGGCTGATAGGTCTGTAATTTCTAATATCTTCTTTATCACCTTTTTAAAATATTAATATTATTACTGCATTCTTCTAATCGTCTGGTACATCTTTATCATTTACACATTTGGTATATAACTTTGCTAAAAAAATTCTATTTCTTCACCTGCTTCTTTTAATATATCAATTATAATTCCATCATTTCCTGGAGCCTTTCCTTTCTTCATACATTTAATTGCATGTCTCACTTCTTTATTTAAAATTCTGGGCAATTCAAAAAATGTAATAGATATAGGAGGTACTTGTTCTTTATTACTATATAATTCTTGATAAAAATCTTCTACCAATTTCATGATGTCATCTCTCTTTTTAGTAATAATTCCATCTTTTTTTCTTATTGCAGATATAAATTTCCTATCAATACCAAAATGTTGTTTAACATTCTTGAGATTTTTATTTTCTTCTACAGCTTTTCTTGCTATTTCATAGTTATACTTTCTTATATCATTTTCAACTCTTTTCCGTACCATTTTACAAAATTCGAGATATTCAATTCTTTTTAATACATCATTTTTGTATATCTTCATATTCCTTCTTTTCTTCATAAATTCTCTAGTCTCAGTAGAAATTTTATTAGTCAGTTGCTGCTTTTTTCTACCAGCTATCTTTGTTGCAGTTTTTAAAAGTGTTTCAGTTATTTTCATATTAATTTCATTCAAATCTGAATCATGTTCAAAATCTCCTAACCCTTGAAACCGATTTGTAAGTTCTAATTTAAATTCATTAGAATGTTTCTGAAGATTAGGAATATCAACTGTAAATATTGTTTTTCTTAATAATTTTTGTCTCTCTAGTTTTACATTAACACGTAACTTACACCTTACTAATCGATGATCATTTCCTGTGTTAAATTTATTAAGAACATTACAATCTTGAAATATGTATTTTCTGTTAGTCAAAATATAATCCAATTCTGCTGTATCTTCATTTGGATGCTTTCATGCCCATTTCCTTTTAACATTTTCCTCAAAAAAAGAATTGATAATATAAAGTTTTTCTTTTTCTGCAAACTCCACAAGTCTATGTCTTCTCTCATTTCTATTACCATAACCAAAATTACCTACAGCAATTTCATCTTTCATTTGTCTACCAATTCTAGCATTAAAGTCTCCCATAACAATTTTAAAATGTTGTTTACTCTGATCAAAAGCCTTTTGTACATCCATATAAAAATCTTCTACTACCTCATCACTATGAGAACTTGTTGGGGCATAAACCTGAATTATCTGCATTTGGTATCTGCTATTAAGTTGTATAACTAATCTTGCCACTCTGTCCGATACACCATCAATCTCCACAATATTGTTCTCCCACTTTTTATTTATAATGAATCCTACTCCACTTGTATTTTTAATATTTGTGCCTTTATAATAGAGTATATATCCACTTTTTAAATCAATTGTTTCTTCACCTTTTCTTCTAACTTCACAAAGTCGAATAATGTCCCATTTAATATAAGACAGTTCTTCTAATTCTTGCAATTGTCCTTCACTTGAAAGTGATCTGTATTTGTAAGTACCTAAATAAAAAGTCATCATCAAATGGCAGCCTGAATTCGCAATCAGGGGATTCTTAGCACCCTGCACCTTCGACCACCAACTGCTGCCTTGAGTGGTGACTTATTAGTAAGAGGGACTAATATAGCAAAGATGGATTGTACTTAGTATATCAAAAAGAAGAAGAATGAATAGGATGTAAGAAATAAACAAAGAGTAGCTGATTTACATATAAATGTAGATGTGGAGAGAGAATGGGTTTGTAAAATTAATAGTAAGCAAGTTACTTACAAATGTAATGGAAAAGAGTCAAAAGAATTTATAAAGGAATAGTTAGGAAAGAATAAATTGTTTAAAATGGATATTTGAATATGCAAGGTGGTAGGAGACCAGAAAAGTAATTGGAAATAAACAAAGCAGTTAAAAATGAAGAGCTTGAGCTACTAGAAGTATGGAAACACATCTAAGAGGAGAAGACCTATACTGAAAGTCTGGCAAGGTATAAATAGAAAAAGAAAAGGTAATGATATAGGAGTTATGTCAAAAAAATATTTAAATACTGTTAAATGTCAAAAACATTTGTGGTTTAGATAAGATTAGGAAGATAAGAAATGGAGGTGGCTATAGTGTATATAACCACTAGAGATAGTCAAAATATAATGAAATGGAACAGTAGCATATATCAATGCATAGTTAAAGATATACAGAGTTTCAAAAAAGGAGAGAGAAAATAATGGTTATAGAGGATGTGAATGGGCTTATTGAAGAAATTGATAATATAGATAACACGAATTGACAGCTTTTTAAGAATTTTGATTAGAGAATAAATTTGAGCATTGGAATTTTATCAAATATTCATGAGGAACTATACACATTGTCCATAAATAATATATTTCACACAATAGATTATATCACTGGGAACGAAATTTTTTTTGCATCCACAAAAACACTTGTTCTTACTTAATTTGAGCATGCTGATCTCAAATCTGACATTACTTTTTCTCTGTAATCTAGTTTTTTTGCAATTCAAGATTTTAGGTTTTCATCTTCTTGAAAAATTTTCAACATTTAGTTTAACATAATGAAGTACAATGTCTTCTTGGGCATCATCTTTGTGAAAATATAATTTATATAATGCAGTAAATACACTAAAAAGATATGATTGCATCAGAATTTGTCTACAATTTCAAAATAGAACACATTAAAACACTTATTTTAATCATAAAATTTTGCACAAAACTCATTTAAATTCTATTCAAACAAAAATTTGTACTTGTATCTCTTACGTCTGTGTACTTATTGAGGACAATCTCATTTGATGCTCCAGCAGTACTCTGCCATCATGTTCCCATCACCCCTGGTAATGCTCTTCCATCATCTTCAGATCTTGATGAAAGTGTTCTTCCTGCTCATCACTAAAAGCTCCAAGATTTTTGGGAAATTTATCAAGCTGACTGTCCAGAAAGTGGATCTTAATGCTCATGTTACATCCAATGTCACAGAAATCCAACAGCATCATTTTAAACAGAATTTTATAGTTTTCTGTTTTTTTGTTGCCAAGGAAGTTATTTGTAACTGCTACAAAAGACTGCTATGCTGCTTTCTTTTCCTTATTCATCTTCCTGGCAAATTCTTTAGCACTTATGAGGGTTCTAAATTTGAGGTCCATTGAATACACCTGCTTTAATCTTCTCAAAGACAAGGCAGGAAAAACAGAAATAATATGCTGAAAGCATTCACTTTCTTTTTCAAAGCCTGAACAAACTGCTTCATTAAGCCAAGTTTGATGTGAAGTGGGGGGGATGATCTTGTCTCAATTAACTACAGGTTCATTCAGAATATTTTGCATCCCTCCTTCCAGAGCTTCACGTTTTGGCCAGCTTCACTGTTCCACAAACATAGAAAGCAAGGATACTTTGTGAAACTTCTCTGTTGTACTAGCAAGAAATTTACCATTTTAGAATCCACACAAATGATTCAGTTATGCTCCTTATAGTTCAGTAAGTCGAGGACAATTTTTATGTCATTATAATTGTTTCTGCAGATGAGTTGAATGATCAATTGGAACTGCTGAATAAACATTACTGTTGTGTAAGAGAACACATTTCAGATTCCATTTACAATTGTTAAGAAATAGCTGCCAGTCTGTTGGACTGTAAGTGATAACATCTAGCTGGCTGAGAAGACTACTGATATCATGACAGTAAACAAAGTATCTGTCTTTGGACAAAAGACCACATAAATTTGTTTATACTTCCTGAAAATGGGATACTTTAGCTGACTGGTGAAGTACCTTCTTTTCTTGAAGCCCAGAGGCTAATAACTCAGCTGCTTTTTTGATAGGTCCAAATCTCTTACTAAGTCATTTAATTTAGGTTGGCTAAACTGCTGAGGGGTTAATGACTGCTTGGCATTTTACAACTATTTCCTCATGCATCTTATAAAAATACATTTGATCACCATATTCATTTTCTTTGTCCTTATAAGAAATAAAACCATTAAACACTGCAACCAGGAGTGTCTCAGAGTGTAGGATAGGTTGTATTGCTGAAGAAATATTAGGATATGCGATTATATGCCATTTTTTCTTGCCTATGCCCTTTATATGGATCAGACAAAAATAACGGTCACTGCTATGGTCCTTAGGTGCATGACAAACCATGGGAATACCCAAAGGCATTCCTTTGCATTTTTCTTTTGTCCAGCCATGAAGCATTTCCTCACAATTATGACACACAATATGAGGAGCCTAATTCTTGTCTTGATTGCCAAGGGAAACTTGAAAATAGGCAATATATGCACTTGTCACAAATGATTAAATATTGTGCTTTGATGTTGAAGTGTGTAACAGCCACATATATAATAGAAGGTGTCAGGACTATTCCTACATTTATGCCTACTCAAAAAAAGTAATGATTCAATCTAAAAACAAAATAAGATGGTGTTTTTATCAGATAATAATTTTTTACATTTAAAAACAACTACAAATATGTGAAAGGAGTGTTTGTAAAACATTAATTGCCTTGTGGTTATGTTCAATCCAAGAGTCATTGCCTTTTAACTCCAATTTGAAAACCAATCCATGCCATTAACTGTAACAAAGAGAAATTAAAATTGCATAAAAACTAGAGCATACATGAAAAAACGGATTACAGATTTGAAATCAACAATGCAGAAATATATAGAAAAAGTTATAAAACCTCATACAACAAAAAATGAAAAAAAATTGTTGCCCAGTGTTATGTATTAGTAGAAAGAGAGGGAATGAATAAAGTATGGAAAATTAAAGTGTTTAATAATGAAGTGATCATAATTTCTTTATAATAAACATGGTTAGTAATGTGATGGAAAATAGTAACAAAAGTAGAAAGGATAATGAAAGATGTGAATAAAGAGAATAAATGAAAATTATAAGTTAGAAGAATATAAAATAAAAGTGGAAAAAATCCTGGAAGAGTTGGTTGGACTGAATATAAGGACTGGTATGGCAAAGTAGTAAAAGTGGCAAAGGTAAACATATTCAGAAGAATAAAAGGATTAGAAAAGTGAGAATTAATAAAAATATAAAAAAAGAAAAAAAGCATAGAGAATATAAGTGTCTATAATGTTAAATGGGAATAGTATTTTAAAAAAAGAAGTTAACTAAAGTAGATAATTATATAGAGAGAATGAAATTAAATAGTAAATTGTTGGCAGATACTAATAAAAGTGGAAGAGATGAGAGTAAAAAATGGTAGAAATATATTAAAAGAAGGAATGTAGGGGAGAGAGAAATAGTTTTACAAGGTGATGAGAAATAGATTGTAGTTCTAGAGAAAAATTAGAGACAATCTTAAATAAGTATGTAATAGATATAGGAAAGATGTTGATGTGAAGGACAGAGGGATAACAAATATGAAAGTATATATAATAGACATATTAGGTTTACAGAAAATGAATTGAATGAAACAGAGAAGAAATTGAAAAGTGGTAAAGCAAACAGTTTAGATGGATGGACAGCAGAGATGGTGATGAATTTGGGAAATAGGACAAAATTAAACCTATTATCATGTTTTAATTAGATAGCACAGAAGAGAGAATTTACAGATAGTTGAAATAATACAAGAGTAAAGAAACTATTTTAAAAAAAGGTAAGGATCATAGAAAGTTAAGCAATTATAAACTAATAGTGGTAACATTAGTGTTATATAAAGTTTTCATATAAAAGGTCACTCGAAAACTTTCAAAATGTTTGAAAGAACATAATATAGAGGGAGAAATGCAAGGAAGTTTTCAATTGGATGGGTAGAAGATAGTTTATTTGTAGTTATGCAACTTATAGATATGAGTAAAAATATAGGTAGACAGTTATATATGGTTTTTTATAGATCATCATCATCATCATCAACCATTATCAATCTACTGCAGGATGAAGGTCTCTCCAAGTTTAATCCATCTTCTCCGATCTTTAGCTTCTCTTCTCCACAACACCCCTGCACATTTTCTTATTTCATCCATCCATCTCACATGTGGTCTCTTTCTGGGTCTTTTACAATCTCTTGGAATCCAGTTTAAAATTTCAATTGTCCATCTATTATCATCTCTTCTAGCAATATGTCCAGCCCAACTCCATTTCAATCTTTTAATTTTTCAATAAGGTCAGTAACACCTGTTTGTTGTCTTACCCATACATTGCGTTTTCAATCTCTTCTTGTTACTCCCAAAATACATCTCTCCATACTCCTTTGAGTGGTCTGAAGTCTCTGTATTGCTCTTCTATTAAGTGTCCAAGTCTCAGATCCATAAGTAAGAACTGGTAAAACACATTTGTTAAAAACCATCCTTTTCAAACACATAGGCATATTTCCTTTTAGTATCAAGTTATTTCTACCAAAAGCACTCCAACCAAGTTTAATTCTATGATTAATTTCCTCCATTATGTTTCCATCTGTATTAATAATCTGACCAAGGTATTTGTAACTGTTAACTTCTTCTAATTCTTCATAATCAATCTTTATTTTCATATTTTGAGCAAATTGATTAAACATTACTTTAGTCTTTTTAACATTTATCTTTAGTCCTACTTTTCTACTTTCATCTGCTAACTCCTGCAACATTTCCTGCAGCTCTGAAGCATTATTTGCAAAAACAACTACATCATCTGTGAAATCTAAATGACTTAAATACTCTCCATTTACTTTCACTCCTTTAGTTTCCCATTTTAATCCACAAAAAACTTCTTGCAGCACTGCTGTAAAGAGTTTTGGAGATATGGAGTCACCTTGTCTTACACCTTTCTCAATGTTGATTTTTCCAGTATCATTATGTAATCTAATTGTTGCTGTTGCATTTTTATAAATATTCTTTAAAATATGACAATATCCTGGATCTATACCTTGATGATCCAATGCTTTAATCACTGAAGAAATGTGTATAGAATCGAATGCCTTTTCATAATCTACAAATCCAAAACATAATGACAACTCATATTCGTTTTTCCTTTCTATGACTTCTCACAATACCTGGATATGATCTATTGTATTAAAACCACTTTTAAATCCAGCTTGTTCTCTTGGTTGGTGGAAATCCAAAGTTCTCTGTAGACGAGTTGTAATTATCTTGGTGAAAATTTTATATAAAACTGATAAAAGGCTGATAGGTCTGTAATTTCTAATATCTTCTTTATCACCTTTTTTAAATATTAATATTATTACTGCATTCTTCCAATCTTCCGGTACATCTTTATCATTTAGACATTTGGTATATAACTTTGCTAAAATTGTTTCTATTTCTTCACCTGCTTCTTTTAATATATCAATTATAATTCCATCATTTCCTGGAGCCTTTCCTTTCTTCATATACTTAATTGCATGTCTCACTTCTTCATTTAAAATTCTGGGCAATTCGGAAGATGTAATAGATATAGGAGGTACTTCTTCTTTATTACTATATAATTCTTGATAAAAATCTTCTACCAATTTCATGATGTCATCTCTCTTTTTAGTAATAATTCCATCTTTTTTTCTTATTGCAGATATAAATTTCCTACCAATACCAAAATGTTGTTTAACATTTTTGAGACATTTATTTTCTTCTACAGCTTTCCTTGCTATTTCACAGTTATACTTTCTTATATCATTTTCAACTCTTTTCCATACCATTTTACAAAAGTCGAGATATTCAATTCTTTTTAATACATCATTTTTGTATATCTTCATATTCCTTCTTTTCTTCATAAATTCTCTAGTCTCAGTAGAAATTTTATTAGTCAATTGCTGCTTTTTTCTACCAGCTATATTTGTTGCAGTTTTTAAAAGTGTATCAGTTATTTTCATATTAATTTCATTCAAATCTGAATCATGTTCAAAATCTCCTAACCCTTGAAACCGATTTGTAAGTTCTAATTTAAATTCATTAGAATGTTTCTGAAGATTAGGAATATCAACTGTAAATATTGTTTTTCTTAATAATTTTTGTCTCTCTAGTTTTACATTAACACGTAACTTACACCTTACTAATCGATGATCACTTTCTGTGTTAAATTTATTAAGAACATTACAATCTTGAAATATGTATTTTCTGTTAGTCAAAATATAATCCAATTCTGCTGTACCTTCATTTGGATGCTTCCTTGTCCATTTCCTTTTAACATTTTTCTCAAAAAATGAATTCATAATATAAAGTTTTTCTTTTTCTGCAAACTCCACAAGTCTATGTCCTCTCTCATTTCTATTACCATAACCAAAATTACCTACAGCAATTTCATCTTTCATTTGTCTACCAATTCTAGCATTAAAGTCTCCCATAACAATTTTAAAATGTTGTTTACTCTGATCAAAAGCCTTTTGTACATCCATATAAAAATCTTCTACTACTTCATCACTATGAGAACTTGTTGGGGCATAAACCTGAATTATCTGCATTTGATATCTGCTATTAAGTTGTATAACTAATCTGTCCGATACACCATCAATCTCCACAATATTGTTCTTCCACTTTTTATTTATAATGAATCCTACTCCACTTGTATTTCCAATATGTGTGCCTTTATAATAGAGTATATGTCCACTTTTTAAATCAATTGTTTCTTCTCCTTTTCTTCTAACTTCACAAAGTCCAATAATGTCCCATTTAATATACGACAGTTCTTCTTCTAATTCTTGTAATCTTCCTTCACTTGAAAGTGATCTGCAGTTGTAAGTACCTAAATAAAAAGTCGTCATCAAATGGCAGCCTGGGTCTGCAATCAGGGGATTCTTAGCATCCTCCGCCTTCGGCCACCAACCGCTGCCTTGGTTGGTGACTTTACAGCCTCCTGGGAATAAGGGCCATGCTTTATTTTTGTCTGTCATAATTGTATATATGTATTGGAAAAATATTTATCATTTACACAAACATTCATTCTGCCTTATCAGGCACTGAGAAGAAAGACCACAGTGTTTCTTGATCTTAAACTCAGAGGTAAAAAGCCAATAAACTCACCACGCTGGCTAATGCGTGTTGGTGAGCCGCCCATCCATGTTCGTATACTATATGAATAATCACATAGTAATAACCGCTGCAATGACAAGAACGTATGGAGTGGACATTAGGAATTTGCCCTGCTCGGTTCCTTTAAGGCCTCCAAGAGGAATCAAAGGGTCTCCTTTCAGTTAATAGAAATAGATTATGGGTAGGTTTAGTAAATTTGAAAAATGAATGAAATTTTAGTAAATCTTATTAAGAGATTGTATAAAATTAATTATTATAAGAATCAATTAGGAAACATAGAATCAGTTAAAGTTAAAAATGGAATGGGACTAAACAAGAATGCCCCATGTTGCCTATTTTGTTTTTGTTGTATTTGAGAGAAATGGAGAGAGCAATAGAAAGACTATGAGAAAGGTAAAGATATCATTAATAGATGGCAAGGTAGTATATATATATATATTATCAGATCTTTTATTTGCAGAAATACTCTTTTGCATGCAGAAAGTAGGAAAGATGGAAGTTGTGCTGACAACATGCAAGGGTGGGTAAAGAGGTGGGAATTAAATTTCATGAAGAAAAATCAAGAGTAATGATGCTAAATACTGGAGAAAGAGAAGAGAATTTTTATTGGGGAATATAAAGTTAAATGTGGTGAATACGTATAACTATTTGGGAATTGACTTAATTAGAGAAATTGTTTGGATGAATGGGAGAAAAAAATGATAAATGAAGCAAAAAAAAGAATGGATTGATAAATAAATTGATTGTTTTTATATAATGCATATGATATAGCTAGAATTGCATAGAGGGGAGTGACAGTAGCTGGGTTAACTTATGGTAATGATAAGTACAAAGAGAAGTAGAAAGGCATACATTAGATACCGATATGTGAATGGCAAAGGAGGTAATTTAAGGAAAAATTGGATGATCATGTTTTTACATGAGAGATTCAAAAAACAAAATGAAAAGAATAGCCAAAATAGTACATAATTGGGTTATGAGTAAAAAATAGGCAACAAGATGGATGAGAAAGATAGTACAGTACACAAAACATTTGGATAAAGAATTTTATGTCAATATACTTATACAAAAGGTGGAATGATTGTGTTAGGAAAATTATTGAGTTTTTTAGAGTGGCAAGGAATGAAAGAGAAGAATAGGTGCATTAATAAAAACTAACAAGTTGAAGAGATGGAGAACTAGTTTGAAGAATAAAAAGAGTATAAATATGTATAGAAGTAAACAGAATATTGGGTGCAAATTAATTCATGATAATAGCAAGGAAAATACTTTATTGTTTAAGGCTTGAATAGAACCTTTAGCAACGGGAATATATACATAAATGGAAAATATGAGTGATTTAATCTGTAAGTTATGTAAGTAAGACATAAAAATATTAGGCATCTGTTAATGGAATGTTAAGGCCTGCAAGTAGAAAAAGTATAAATACTAAAGTTGTGGCAAGAATAAATATAAACAAAGTAATTATACAGAAAGTGGGTTCTTGGTTTTTATATTGGGTTTAAGAAAAGATAAGGGGGATTTAGATAGAAAGGCCATATAGTTGACAAAGATTATCTTGTGGAAATGAGATAAAGCAGGATAGTGAAGAATATGGGAAAAACTTAGGGTGAGGATTGGAAAGAGAAGGTAAGGTGGCTAACATATTTTTCTGGACATAGTGTTTCCTGACTCCAAAAAAGGAAAAGCCACAGTGCATCACATCACATGACCTTTGTTTTGATGGCTTCATTTAGCAATTGTTTTGAAATTGCAGCTCAATCCTAGGTTGCTGAGCTTATAACACAATCCCTTCTCTTTCTAAATCTAGAGGTTGAAATTGTATCTCTGTAAGATAAAAATATGTCCTTAACATAAAGATTGCTTTATCAAAAGCTAGTAAAGATAAAAAGCAGGACCTAATTAATAATGTAAAATATGTTGGTGCTTCACATATTTTTAAACATTACTAACCCTTAATGAGTATTTGACTTGGTTTGTTTAGAGAAAAAATAGATCATGACCCATGTACATTGATCAATTTTTTGGTTTGCCCAGATCAAACTCTTGTAGAAAAGCAATCTGACATTTTGATTTCATCATGGGGAGGGGGAAGAGAATTTTTCACTTTTTAAAACAAAATTTAGCATTTGTTTCCATTTCTACATTAAATGACAAGCAATTTGTTATATATAGTCATTTCTTTAATATTGATGAAAATGTTATCAATTCATGTCATTAGACTTATCATATTGCATTAATTGTGTTGTATTTTTTCAATTTTGGAAGATAATTTGAGAATAATTTATTATTAGCTTTAATAGAAGAATTGCTTTAAGATTTTTTCTTCATCGTACAAAAAAGAAGCAATAAAATATATGTACAAATCATGGGAAAAAAATTCTACCAATGTATATTTTATTGCATTCATGAATAGAATGTATATGTCATGTGTGTATATAATATGTAGACAAATATATATATTTACTCTGAATCTTTGTCTATTTAATATTTTATATAACTCATTAATATATTTATGTTTATAGGCCAGCTGATATTAATTTATGATGGATTCAATCATTTATTGAAATAGTCTTATTCATTACTTTGTCAAATATGTGGTCATCCACATGTCATTAAGCTGATTTTTAGTTTTGTGAAATTGCTAAAGGGGAACTAATAAATTAAGTAAACTATGTTAGAATGTTTCTTTTATCAAACATTAACAGAATGTATGGAGTATATTGAAAAACAACTCAATTAAACATGTTAGTACAAAAAATAGATTTTAAATAATTACATTTAAAATAAATTAATAAAAGAAGATGAAGCCTACTCTGAGATATGAAATTTGATAACAAAGAACAAGTTTAACAAATATTCTAATTTCTTGAAACTTAATTAGTTAAATAATGATAGTGTTTTTAAAATTTTTATAGTTAAAATAAGATCATAAAGTTATTGAAAATAAGAAATTATCAAAGGTGAAAAAACAAGATCCAATTTTTTAAAAAACAAGTCAAAATCTACACATTGTCAATTTTTTTATCATTGTTGTGGATTTTTGTTTTAATCAAGTTTCGTTGAGCTCACTAGGATGGCCGAGGAAAGAAGAGGATAAAAACTACTGGCTGTCTGAATATCTCCTGTCTCTGAAACGTGACCAAACTATTTTCAAAACAATGTAATGAAAATAAAAAACAATGCCAATTTCAAAGACTGGAGATTGTTAAAGAATATTATGGCAACTTATAACTGGAATCAATTAACACATGTCATTGTGGAAAAAACATTAACATCAAAAGAAACATTCTAATGAACTGTAAAGAATTCCAACTTCAAAACATTTGCTGTGCAAAATTTTTAAACTCTTATACTCACATATTACCCAATTTAAGTTTACATTTATAGCCTCTTAGCCATATATTTATATCTAATAAACTATATTCTATTACGTATACAATGTTTATAAAACTTATTATTTATTAATTGATTAAATGAGGTAGTGAATATTTTTAAAAAATGTTAGCTGCTTTTGAAAGCAGCTGAAATTAAAACAAATTTGGTATTTGAAAAAACTTCACTTCATCTTGTCTTCATTATATATATATATATATATATATGACAAGATTTAAAATCAATGGTACAATATTCATGTTATATACATGAATATAAAACAAATAAAGTTAAAGGTTGAAGCATTAAAATAATATGTTTAATATAATCACTAGAGTTTTAAGTTAAAGATTTATTTTGAAATTTGATCAAATTTATTTACATTAATTAGCCCTTCTTTTGATTACTGTTAGATTTGTTTTAAAATAAATTTATTAAACATAGTAACATAGTAATTTACAGTTAAACTTTATAAAAAAAATTACATAGCATTCAGAATGAAACTTGAAAAAGTCAATGCAGAGAAAAGGGTATCTTAATAAGACTAAGAGGAAAATAAAACTTTCACCCAAGTATCATCATGTAGACTCACAGGTGAAAGCAGAGAGTCTTGCTGCTTGACTTGGTCAAAAAGCTTGATAAAGACAGAGTCGAGTCCTGAGAATGACCAAAGATGAGCCTGCAATGTGTCAACCATAAAGAAAATGTTATAAAGATAGATAATCTTATTGCTGCAAAAGATCCCTTCTTGAGAGTATTAGAAACAGAAAGAGCATCCCTAAGATCCAGAGTGACAATCACAACAATAAAGTCCCTAATCGATTTAAGAGTAGGACAAATATAGAAAATATGGTGTATTGTCTCATCATGTAATCTACACAACTGACACTGAGATGAAATCCTAATGAAGCCTCTGCTGGTCACTAAAAAATAACTTATTGGGAGAGCATTTAAATTCAGTTTAAGTACAAAATCAACATGTCTTGCTTCAATGAAAAGAAGTTTCATTTTATGCAAGAGAACTTTATTTGAAATACCTAATGAAGGCAAAAAAACAGTATAATGTGGAAATTTTAATTTATAAACATCCCAGAATGTCAATTTCCCATCAAGCACAACTTAAATGAGGGTATCAACTTGATAATCAACTTCTATAAATCAGCAATCCAATTACTTAAAAATGGGGGTGGTGTATCTGTAGGATCAATAACCAAAGGAAGAGATAACTGAGCAAGCTTTAGACAAGTTACATGAAGAAGATATAGATCTCTGGAGATATAGAGTTGACACCAAGTGCAAACCTAGACCATTTAAAAGCTTTGGCATTTGAATTTTAGCAATACTGATGGCTACCATCCTGTTTTTCCAAAATAATTTTGAACAAAGCAAATTTATAGCCCTCTCAAAATGCTTCGTTGGCCTAATAATTGGTAAATAATAACTAAGCCTTGAGTAGACCAAAGAGTTCAAGAGTGTAACCCTAGCCATAAGTGAAATGTTTATATTGACAGGCGATGCAACTATCCTTTTTGTTTTATCAAGAATAATATTTTGAATCTTCATTGTAATTACTGAACAAGACAAAACTATTGGAAAGCCAAGGAAAGACGGGCTTGGCTGTGAAAGTTGAAATAATTGACAAACCAAATTTAATTTTCCACAATATGAAGATTAAAAGTATTAGAAAAAGAGTCCAATATTTGCAACAAAGCTGGAAGAAAAGATTTATCAGGAAAAAAGACAGAGACATCATCAACATAAGAAATATGATGAATAGTCTGTTTAAGAGCAGGAACATAGATACCAGGCAGTTTAGATTATATCTGTAAAAGTAACGGATTTAAATATGTAATAAAACATAATGTGGCAAGAGGAGATCCTGTGGCACTGAGAGATGCAGACAAAAACCATCTGCAAGTTTACCATCCAATGAAGTAAAGATGGACCTGCTAAGTAGAAGATTGGCTATAATATGGACATATGGAGTAGGAACCTGATAATCCCAAAGAGTCTGAAACAAAACAAGGAAGAACACAATCAAAGGCTGATGTAAAGTACAGATGAATGACCACAGGTTTTGATTTATTATGACATCTAATATACTCAATAAGAAGAAGAAAAGGCTGAACAGCTTCAGTTGTTGAATGACCCTTCTTTGCAAATTGAAATTTTGATAAATGAAGATAAATATTATTCTGTATATGATCTTTAACAATAGATTCAATAGTCTTTATTAAAAGAGGTGTCATAGAAATAGGATGAAAATTAGATAATGGAGAAGGAGTTAATTTCTTCTTAAGAAAAAGGACCATCGCCACTGGATAGAGATTAGGAATATTCACAAAAGGTCTGAAACAAAACAAGGAAGAACACAATCAAAGGCTGATGTAAAGTACAGCTGAATGACCACAGGTTTTGATTTATTATGATGTCTAATATACTCAATAAGAAGAAGAAAAGGCTGAACAGCTTCAGTTGTTGAATGACCCTTCTTTGCAAATTGAAATTTTGATAAATGAAGATAAATATTATTCTGTATATGATCTTTAACAATAGATTCAATAGTCTTTATTAAAAGAGGTGTCATAGAAATAGGATGAAAATTAGATAATGGAGAAAGAGTTAATTTCTTCTTAAGAAAAGGGACCATCGCCACTGGATAGAGATCAGGAATATTCACAAAATCTTTAGCTAGAATATCAACCATATTACAAACTATTGGAGCTGTAAAGAATGAAAGATGAAGAAGACAAACCTGGGAATACCATGAATCCCAGGATGTATATTGTCTGGAAACGAATTTAATTTTTGAGTAATCATAGTTTCAGTTATATTATGACTAGAATCAAGCTCAGATTCATTCCAGATGTCACCAAATTTTAAAAGGCAACATTTGAAGCTTATTTTTGAAATGATTACATAGTTCAAGCAACATAATAGGGCCAGAACATACTTTATTTCCTATGTCAATCATTAATGGACTAGGTCTAGAATAAGCACCTAAAGCCCACCTAATATAACTTCGTGTCCAGTTATGATGATTTTGAAGAAAAATTTTAGACCATTTAATAGCCACATAATGAGCAAGAGATTTCTGTATATCATGCATGATATTGCACTTTAAGTTGCATAATATTTACTATGGTAGAATCAAAAGAAGAAAGATTAGAAAGTTTGGATGAAATATCATCTGATTGCTTAAGTAAAAACATTGGACCTTTGTCTTTCTAGTATAAGAATTAATAATAGAACTGAGAATACCAACAAAAGAAGACCATGCCGATATGGCAGGTAATGAAAGAATATCCACTTTTCTAAAAAGAATATATGCCTCCAAAAAATTTGAAGCAGAAGCTGTTAATCTATTTAAGAACCTTATTGTAAAAGAACTACGAGACTGAGCAACAAAGGAAGTAAGTATAAATCAACAATGCAACATGCATAGCCAAATGATCTGAGAAAGGAACAACCCGAAGCTTTGCTGAAATGTCGAGGTGAACTTCAGGAGAATAGTAAAGAAGATCAATTAAAGAAGTGGTGTGACGAGTATAAAAGGAAAATGCATTAAGAGGAAAACACCTTCACCAGATAAAAATACTCTATTAAAAAGATGTAGGAATATATTATTAAAATGCATGTAACACATATTGAAACCACCAAGAAATATAGTTGGAGAAGAATTAGAAGACAAAAGAAAATTAATTTTATTAAATGTAGAATGAGCAAAGAGGAACTCACTCTTAACATATAAATAAATGATATTTAGAGTAAAACTTCCAAATGTAATATTGGTCATCAAAAAATCATGATCCAAGTGCATGATTTTGATATCATTAAAAGCAAGATGCTTACTGACAAGTAATGTGACACTGGATTAAACAGATATATTAGGAACATAATAAAATGAACCAAGATTTTGCATTAAATCACGAATTTGATAACTGGAATGATTATGTAGCTTCGTCTCTCCAAAGCATACAAAATGAAAATTGCATTTCTGAAGCCCATGCATTATAGCATAAACTCTAGAAATAGAATTTAAACCCCTAACATTAACAGCAATATCATTAAGCAGCATTATATATATATATAGATATATATTGTGATGATCGCACATACTGCGGTCACACATATAAATATTAAACATTCAAAGAATATTAAATATTATGTTTGGAAGAAAAAAAAGAAAAAGCGAGCTTGAAAAAATTTACAGAACAAAGAAATGTTTCAACTAATTAAAAAAAGAGAGGGAATTAGAATCAAAAGATTCTTATCTTTTACTCTCCAAAGTTCGGGTTTTGGTGAAATTAAAATATAAAATTAGAGATATTGGAAATGTATGTTAAAAAATAAAGTGATAAAGAAATATAAATAAAATGCAAATCTGATTTTGAAAGAAAGTAAAGTTTAAAAAAAATAAAAACCCTTAAATAGCGTGCAAAACAGAGAAAGTTAGTAATGATCAAAAGATAAGGATCTGGGTTTTAAAGTACACATTTGACGATAAACGAAATGCGTGTATGGAGTGTATTTGAAGCAGGATATAAACAGAAATAATAAATGCTTGTCCAAATTTAAAAAAAAAAAAAAAGAAAAACGTATTAAAATCTGTTTAATTAAAATCAAGAATATTGAAATAAATAAAGGTACATAGTGCTACGAGAGTGGGTAGAACCAATTTACATATGGCTGAAGGCATAGTAAGAAAGAAGGTGTGAATAAAAGTGAAACAAAGGATCGGAAGGACAAAGGCTGGTGGAATTTTTTAAATTAAAAAAAAAAGTTTTTCAGGAGGGATTAGAGCTAGAGACTTCGTGTTGAGAGGGTGGTAAAACACAGCTCCGATAATCAACCGATATAGTTAACAAATATGACTTTTAACATCGGTGCTTCATCTAGAATGGCTGTCTAAGGCCATTGTGATCGCTGGTCGATCCGGACTTACTGTACTAATGGTTCTTGTCAAGATGTAATAACCACCATCATAGCGTCTGCCAGTGGATTCATTTAGTTGACTTGTCCTCGATGCCTTGACCTTGATGCCTCGTCTGTGATGCCTTAACACTGAGAAGCTACACACAACCAAATCTAACCTACGAGTGACCGTCCCTCCTAAAGAAGTGGAGAAATCCACATGGCGGTCGGCAGGATGTCGGATAAATTCAGAGACTAAAACCTAGGTAAAGATACATACTATTTTTTATATATTTCAATGTGCACATCGTTTACTTAGACGATGACCACCTGCTTTTTGTGAATGAGAAAGACATTCTTGAATTTTTTTTGATAAATACCCAGAATGACGATTTATAAATGTACCATCATTTATAAGAGTTTTTTTTGTGTGTTCTTTTTCTTGTAGCACTATAGATCATAATCTGTTTTATTTAATGTTAATGTGTTTTATAGATCTTTTTATGATTGATTTATTCTAATAAATATATTTTTCTATTTAAATCTGTCTGGTCTCGTTCTTCGCCACGTCCAAAAAGGGATAGTCTAGTCTTAGGGTGGGAAAACTATTATTCTTTTTTTTTTTGATTATTGAATTAACACATGGAAATTGGGGGTGCAGTGTTTGATTCCATTAAATTTATAAATCATCCAAGCGCTGTAACTCTGTCAGATCTTACAGCAGTCGGGAGAAAGTTGATCGGGAAATATAACCTGGGGCTATATCCATATGGCATACAAGTTCGGTCAAATATGGAGATAGACTTGTCTATTTCTGTATTTCTCTCTGCTTGCGGTAACGGAAAGTGGACAATTTTGAATTATAGAATTCCCCATTATGTACATATAAAAGGGAAGTTTAGCCTTCGATCATTGTGTGCCCTTTACATATTTTGGGGGCCAGTCTGGGATCTGAAATTTCTGCACAATTAATAATCACGTGTTATAATTTCATAAGATAATGTAAATATTTTCTAAACATAGAAAAAATATATATATATGTGTTTCAATATATAAAATTAGCATTGTAAGTTAAAGTGGCGAGAAGCGAAGATGAAGGGGATAGGTTTTATTTTATGATACTCTATACGAGCGTTTCATGTCAAATGTGTACAAAGAATAGAAAGAGGGGGGAATTATTTTTTTGTTATTATTACCAAAGTTTGAAATGCGCAGTGAGGGATATCATCGGAGACCAGAATATTTAGACAAGTTGTAACGAACAAGGAACTGATTATATCAAATGAATGCTGCAATGTAATATAAATCATTTCAAAAAAAAAAGAAAGAGAATAACACAAAGTTTCATGAAAGTTTACGCTAAATAATAGAAAAAAATAGTCGCATAGCCCAGTAAAGTGAAAGAATAGATTATCTGGATGTAACTAATTAATGAAAACATAAAATAGTTAAGTTAGAAATAGTGAAACAGTTTCAGTAATGTTGTAGTTATAAAGGTTAAATGATTAAAATAGTCGAAACTAAGTTAGATGAAGAAAGATATGTGTGAATTAATAATCATGTGTCCTAGTTAAGCGGAAAATAAAATATTTAATGATAAAAGGAATTCGCGTGTATAAGTTAAATTGAAGAAACTATAAGTATTGTCGCATCTTTTAGTTAAGTGAAATATATATATATGTGATTCTAGAATGGTTGCAGGTGTAAGATAAAAAAAAATATATGTGTGTATGATCTTGCTTAAAACAGTCGTAACCTTAAGTGGCTGAATTTTATAAACGTAGGAGTAGAAAAAATATATATATTGGAAGGGTAATGTTGGAGATACAGTCAAATAAAATGAATTTATAATGTATATCATTAACAGAGGAACGAGTATAGTATTTAAGTAAGTTAAATTTAAAAGAAATATAGTGCATCATTTAATTGAGGTATAGGGGTCAGAGGTAGATGAGAGGGGAAAATAGAGGACAATCATCAAGGTGGACAAGCAGTCGGGTGAACCTAAGGCAGGAGAACAAGAGGATGAACCAGAGTGCAGATGTTTGGGTTGGCTAGCGATCTGAATGCTAATCGATAAATAATACAGATACTAAAGTTAATCAGAATGAAAACATAAAGTCAGTCGAAAGAAGTTGGGTATAAGTCGAGTCAGAAGAGATCAATAGTAGTAATAATCATTCCAGATATAAAGAAGGGTTAAATAAAAAATCATATTTATGTGTACAAGGGCTCAAGCCAAAATGGAACATCAAGAAAGGAAGTAAAAGAAGGAAATGAAGAGGAGATGAAAGTAATGGATACAATAGCCTATGGTAATATCATGGATATGTTAAAGCAAATGAAGGTGGAGCAAGAACAATTCATGAAAGAATTCGTGGATAAACAAGAGAGAAGGATAGAAGAATGGATGGTAAAGGTAAAAACAGACAACCGGAAAAGAATGGCTTAAGTCAGGGAAGAAATGAGAAATGAGGTCAT
This sequence comes from Epiperipatus broadwayi, assembly GCA_028023455.1. NCBI lineage: Eukaryota > Metazoa > Onychophora > Udeonychophora > Euonychophora > Peripatidae > Epiperipatus > Epiperipatus broadwayi. The sequence goes on along the minus strand of JAQFVV010006630.1, from coordinate 51,889 downwards.
CCAGCAATCAAAGGCTAAGGACACATGGGATGGATTTCACCAAAAGATTAAGAGGGATGAACAAAGGACTAAGGGGCCATGTGCATATGAGGAATCAGAAATAGTTGAGGACAGAGGTAGAGAGTCAGCAAGATTGGATTGGGAGAAGGACATAGGGTGACTAGAAAGGGAGATAAGACAGATGAAGAGGTGGAAGTAGTCAGAGTGGAGGATCATAGAATGATGATGATGAGTGTGTAGGAGAATTTAAGTCAGGTGGTGAAGGTAGTAGCAGGGTTAAATACAAAAGTTGAAGAGAGTATAAGGAGGTCAGCCAATAGCAGCACCAATTCCAACATAGAGGGCATAGGACCAAGAACCAGTGGAGAATGTAGAATGGTGAGATCTGGAAATTGCATGGATTATCCTGTGGGCTTCCACCAATTTCTGAAGATCCAAGTCTTCACTGGAAACCCTGGAGAAAGCCCGATGGAGCATTTGAACAGCCTGGAATGGTACTTCAAATTTGGTAGAATGAGTGAGGAGGCCAAGATAGCAGTCACCTGCAGCCATTTGCAGGGTGAATCTCAAGTCTGGTGGAACTCACTGTTCCAGAAACCCATAACATTTGCAGGATATCATAAAGCACTGAAGACCAGTTATTGGAGTGAGGAACTCCAAGAAGATATGTTGCATCGTATAAAACAGGTTAAATGGAGACTGGAGGAACCATTTATAACATTCTTCCATTATCAAGTGGCTAAGTTATGAATGATGACTGCAAATCCATTATCTGAGATGCAGATATTCCGGATAATTAGGCCCGGGTTTCCAAAGGATATAGAATGAACTCTAATCAGTACAGAGAGGAAGACGGTGGATCAGGTGGCCATATTGCTGAGTGCATTGGACACCACCAGGGACAACCAAAAGGAAGATAGATGGCAATCTGGACCCGATAGTAAAGAATGGATGGGATCCTGGGGAAGGATAATGGCAAGAAAACCGAGGATATTCTATGGGATGGAACCTGAGAAGGCAGGAAACTGGATGACAGAGATGGGAGATGGAATGTAAGCATCCATATGACAGGACAGAGGGCCATGAGCCTAGGGAGCAAACCTCGCATCCCAGAGGAGGCAGAGGTGATGTCAATAGAGGATGACAACCACCAGATAAGACTTAAGGGCAATCACAGATAAAGGAAGGATTTACTGATAACAAGATTGGAAATGGAAATGGACTATGAGTCATGGAGAATGGACTGTAATATTGATCCTGATAGCAGAAAGAAATGATGAGCCGATAAGTGGAAAAAGGGATGAAGGACATTATGATAAAATAAGAAAGCATATGATAAATAATAGTGTGAGGTCATAGATAGAGGCTGAAGGCATGTAGGTTTAGATATTGGTAGATAGGTCTGAACAGTATTGGGTGATGCCTTCTTCGTTATTCATTCGTGTATGTTCTGCAGTGCACCAAATTTTATCGTACAGAGAACACAGGGACGGAGATCCCATTCTCATAATGACTCACTGGATTAAGATTTCCAGTTAGATATTGGACAGATATCGCGAGTCAATGGTACAGAGACCAGTCTATGGGGGAAAGAACCCCTTGTATAAATTAAGAGCTATCAGAAAATATACTGAGCTTATGGATGAGTTGGACGAAAAGATGCCAGCCTCCCAACCCACCTTGGTAATAGTGACCAGAGTTGGCACTTAGGGGTTTATCATTTGCAGGATGTGATGTATGAACAGGTTTAATCGGGTCACAGAGATATCCTGTGGATCCGAACCTGTATATACGAGTATGAGGCAGGAATAAAAGGCATGTAATGCTAATGACAAGATTAAAATTGGTTCAGCAATGCTGGTTGGGTCATCAAGAAAGAGATATAATTTACCTGGTTGCCTCTCTAGAGATTAACCTCATCACTAAATCATCTTAGGAATGCATAAATCTAAAAGGTTTGAACAGTAGTTGGGAGCATCTAGCGTTCGATGCAAAAATTTAAAATTTTTTTTTACAAAAAAATTTTAAAGGAGGGGAATGGTGTAATATGATGATCGCACATACTGTGGTCACACATATAAATATTAAACATTCAAAGAATATTAAATATTTATGTTTGGAAGAAGAAAAAAAAAGAAAAAGCGAGCTTGGAAAAATTTACAGAACAGAAATGTTTCAACTAATTAAAAAAAGAGAGGGAATTAGAATTCAAAGATTCTTATCTTTTACCCTCCAAAGTTCGGGTTTTGGTGAAATTAAAATATAAAATTTGAGATATTGGAAATGTATGTTAAAAAATAAAGTGATAAAGAATTATAAATAAAATGCAAGTTAAAATCCGATTTTGAAAGAAAGTAAAGTTTAAAAAAAATAAAAACCAAAGTTTAAAAAAAATAAAAACCCTTAAATAGCGCGCAAAACAGAGAAAGTTAAACATGATCAAAAGATAAGGATCTGGGTTTTAAAGTACACATTTGACGATAAATGAAATGCGTGTATGGAGTGTATTTGAAGTAGACAAAAATAATAAATGCTTGTCCAAATTTAAAAAAAAAAAAAAACATGTATTAAAATCTGTTTAATTAAAATCAAGAATGTTGAAATAAATAAAGGTACATAGAGCTACGAGAGTGGGTAGAACCAATTTACATATGGCTGAAGGCATAGTAAGAAAGAAGGTGTGAATAAAAGTGAAACAAAGGATCGGAAGGACAAAGGCTGGTGGAATTTTTTTAATTAAAAAAAGTTTTTCAGGAGGGATTAGAGCTAAAGACTTCATGTTGAGAGGGTGGTAAAACACAGCTCCAATAATCAACCGACATAGTTAACAAATATGACTTTTAACATCGGTGCTTCATCTAGAATGGCTGGCTAAGGCCATCGTGATCACTGGTCGATCTGGACTTACTGTACTAATGGTTCTTGTCAAGATGTAATAACTGCCATCATAGTGCCTGCAGGTGGATTCATTTAGTTGCCTTGTCCTTGATGCCTCGTCCATGATGCCTTAACACTGAGAAGCTATAGACAACCAAATCTAACCTACAAACAACCATCCCTCCTAAAGAAGTGGAGAAATCCACGTGGCGGTCGGGAGGACGTCGGATAAACTCAGAGACTAAAACCTAGGTAAAGATACATACTATTTTTTTATATATTTCAATGTGCACATCATTTACTTAGATGATGACCATCTGCTTTTTGTGAATGAGAAAGACATTCTTGAATTTTTTTTGATAAATACCCAGAATGACAATTTATAAATGTACCATCATTTATAAGAGTTTTTTATATGTGTTCTTTTTCTTGTAGCACTATAGATCATAATCTGTTTTTTTTAATGTTAATGTGTTTTATAGATCTTTTTATGATTGATTTATTCTATTAAATATATTTTTCTATTTAAATCTGTCTGGTCTCATTCTTCGCCACGTCCAAAAAGGGATAGTCTAGTCTTAGGGTGGGAAAACTATTATTCATTATTTATGATTATTGAATTAACACGTGGAAATTGGGGGTGCAGTGTTTGATTCCGTTAAATTTATAAATCATCCAAGCACTGTAACTCTGTCAGATCTTACAGCAGTCGGGAGAAAGTTGATCGGGAAATATAACCTGGGGCTATATCCATATAGCATACAGGTTCGGTCAAATATGGAGATAGACTCGTCTCTTTCCATATTTCTCTCTGCTTGTGGTAACGGAAAGTGGATGATTTTGAATTATAGAATTCCCCATTATGTACACATAAAAGGGAAGTTTAGACTTCGATCGTCATGTGCCCGTTACAATATATATATATATAAATGAGAAAATATTAATGCAAATCATCTGTGAAGAATTCAGGTATAAGATTATATTGTGAATTGGGATCAGAAGTATGAGATATTGGAGATGAAGGACCATTATTTAAAGTAAAAATAGAATCATTTTGAGGAGAAAGTGGCCGCGAAAGATCTAACTGCTGAGATCTTTTATCTCCCGACCATTTACTTTTTTTTAATGTCCTTTTTCCTAGAACTCTTTGAACATCTAGTCAACTTAGGTTTCAAGACAGAGGGTGCAGTATCAGAATCAGGATTAGAAAAATTATTTTCAAGTTGCAACCCTGAAGAATCATAAATCTTCCTTTTATTGTTAGAAGAACTAATATCAGTTATAACTGCTTGATCTTGCAAAGATGAACAACCAAGAGTAGACTGAATATTAAAGTTATTCTCCTTCAATAACATATCACCATTTTGAACTATACAAGATGAGTCAAGTGATAAATGAGCAATATTAGTCAGAATAGAAACAACATTACTGTTAGATTTTATGCTCATAGAACTTGTAATATATATGTAGTTCTTAAATATTGGTTGAATGGTCAAAACATTCTATATCTATATGGTGGATCTATTCATGTTTTTGTTTGGAAAATTTGGAGTCAGATCCAAAAATTTCCAGTTAAGTAATGTTACAATTAGGTTAAGGATCAGTTTTAAAATAGTCATCTCTGTAATTAAGTTGACTTACTATTCAATTGGAGTTCAGACTTAAAGGACCATTCCCTAGAATTAATCTAAGCATGTATTGATTAATATTATACCGTATCAAATACATGTGAAACTATGCTAGATAGCTTTTGATATAAAAAAAATACATTTGTGAAAGCTGGCCATATGTTGAATTATACTCAGTGTGTAGTAAAGGCCAGGGATTTAGGTAAATGATTGTTTTATTATTTATTATATGTGTTAACTCTTTTATATGTGATATTTTCTGGTCTGCATATTTCTTCCATGTCCATTTCATCAGGAGTAGCATATCTTCCTGCTGATCTAACAAGATATTGTAAGTAGCATTTGTATAGAGTCATCATATTAAAAATGTTTTGAAATCTTATTCATATATATATATTGTGCCCTTATCTATAGGTCATAAGAAGGTAGAATGGTCAATTGCTAAAAAATTTTAAATTTTAAAATACGTTTGTGTAATATATTGATAATTGTATGATTGATTAGATTTTATAGTACAATTTAAGGCTGAAGAATACCTGGTATATAAAAGTGTAATGGATTATTTTAAAAGAACAGTTAAATAAAGCTTAATTATATCCTTGCTTATGGTTGTAAAAGCTGGCCATATAAAATAATACAGCTATAAATAGTTAAAAGTATATTAACAATTCAATTGTAATGTTTTAAAACTAATAAAATAAATAAACGCTATATGTAATATTATAATTATAATTAATATTCAAATTTAATCTAATATATTTTAAGATAAACTTTGGGATGGTGAGAATTATATTTAGTTCTACATTTTTAAATTATTTTCCAAATTTTTATAAAATATATCAGTTTTGGTAATTTAGACTGAGACGTAAATTAAAAAAAAAATCATCTGATAAAGTTAGTAATCATGTGACTGTATATTATATACCTTCACACACACGCTTTCTAGAATATAATAATAAAGTTTGTGAATTATAAAACTAAATGTAATTGCTATCTATCGTTAAAGTAAAAGTTGAAATATTAAATGTTATTTTAATAATTGTTTTAAAGTTTAAATAATTTTGATAAAACTATAATTGAGTTTAAAAATACTATTCTAAATAATATTTTAAAACATGACGTCATAAATTCTTTATTGTAAAAAGTTTAATCTATTATAAAACTAAAAATGTGTAAATTTGTTCGCGCTAAAAAAGTCATTAACCAATCAACAGAGGTATTTTAGCAGACGAAAAAATATAGGAATTAGATGGAGCGAGAGAAGGAATGTGTAAGTAAAGGAAGGAGGAACATATTTTTTAGCTGTATAAGATCGTAAGCTAGAAAAGTGTTATAATTTAAAAAAATTTTGTATTTATTTTAAAAGTTTTGTTTTAAAATATAATATTTTGAACTGCCTTTAAATGGAAGGCTAATTTAAAAGATTTCTTACCAGGATTTTTATTCAAGTTTAGCCGAAACCTTGCAGTAAAAATGGAAATACTACAGAAAAAAGTACCTAAAAGTATTGATAAAGTAAAAATAATCGTAAAGTGCCTTGAATACAGTTTATTTGTGATCAACCAGAAAATCATTAGAACTCAGATAAATATAATTTGGACATTATACAGAAAACTTAAAAGAAAAGTTATTTGCCATCAGGAAAAATTATGACGCACAATTTTAAAAGGCTACTACGAAGTTTATTTTTTATTCTTCTCTACGGAAAAATTAAGATGCGTATATCATAAAGAAAAAATTATGTAAAAGTTATACTGGAGAAAGAATGTTTATCTTTTTAAAAGAAACATTACAAAGTATATAGTACCAGAATTTTAAAAGAAGGAAAAAAGTTACAGAATAATAATATGAAAGAGCTATTGTGTTTTATGAAAAAAGGAACAGAAAAAACTTTCTCTAAGAAGAATTAAAAATATTATAAAGTGTTCATTAGAGAAATGATTAATAAAGATAAAGATTTGGAAAATATAAATCTAATTTACTTAATGAAAGGAATCCATGGAAACAAAAGTTTTATTGAATATTTAAATTAAAGTACTGAGAAGATGCATCGTAAAAGTCGCGCGGGGGAAAATATTAGCAAGAAATATTAGAAGAGAATATTTAGAAGTTTTCTTTATGGGATTAACTAATATCATAATTAATAATGGTATTAAATATTATAAAAACCAAGGATTATCATTCATGAATATTTATTGAACGAAGTGATATTTGTTTTACCTTAAAATTGAACAAGCAGGGAGAGGAACATTAAGTGAATGGAAAAGAAATGATAAACAATTTTTTTCGCTTAGTATGAACGGTTTTCAGGAAAATTTGATGAAGGAGTACAGTAAATATAGTTTGAATATTTTTTACTAATTTATTTTAAAATATAAAATGTTATGTGAGATTAGGGAAAACATAAAACATAAATTTATTAATATTAAAATTTAAATATAATAACTTGATAAAATTATAGAAATAGTGTTTAAAAATAAAGTGTATGGATGTGAATCTTATATCTACAAGGATCAAAATGGAGGGTGAAGCCTATGGAATGCGATCGAGGAGATAAAGGTCGTTTGGTAATTTTAATAGTTATTTATAATGCATAATGTATTTTTTTTTAGATCATCTAATGAACTAAGAATGAAGTGTGAAAGTCTTAATTATATGTACACATTTTATGCAACATTTTAACATATAATGAGATAGGAGTAATTTGGAATATGCATGCAACAATTTATTTAAAGTATATTAATAATATAATTTGACAAAGCAATTGTGTGATTCTTTTGAACTTTCATGTGATAAAGTATTCAGATATTTAAAAAGTTTGTATATGATTAAATATATGGAGGAAAGTAGTAAAAAGATTTTCTTATAGAACAGCGGAATAGTTTTAAAATATCAATGAATTTTATTATTGTTAGTAATAATATGTATTTGTATTAGTATAAAAATCTTGAGAAATAGATCGGATAGTGACTTGGAAGTATAGTGGAGAGAAAAAGATGATATGTTTTTTTTAAGAAATAGGAAAATATAAGGGATTTGGATATATTTAGTTTTGTGTGATTTAGTATAGTTAACAAAGTCCTATGACTGAAACATATGGTTTGGAAGTGTTTTGATATCTTTAAACTTTTGAGGTTAGAATAAAGCTGAAGAAATAGCTTTAGATCATTCTATGATAGAGGTTGGTAGACAGGTAAAGGTCACTCCTCTATAGTGTCTTTTAATTCACTGTGCCATGATTGTCAAGGTATATGACAAGTAATATTCTAGTTGTATTTTGATCCTATGCATCTATCTTCGCTATCCTTATTTCATGAATCTGCATCAGTCAGAAAGATATTTTCAAAGAAATAATGAATAAAATAGAACTGAAGAGATGTTATCGTTTGTGTAAGAATAGTTTATTTGCTTGAATGTATAGAATTGTGTAACTTTAAAATTGAAAGTCCAAAATATTATAAAGAAAAAAAGAATCATATAATATATTGTAAAATTAATTCAGAAATGAATATAAGATTTTTGAAAAGAAATCTAAACCAAGTATTTTAAAAAGTGATAATAAAATTTGAATTTTTTTTTAAAAATATTAATGTTGGAGGGAATGAGTATTGCATATTTATCAAGAGTAAATTCAATAAGGTATAATAAACATATACTTGTGCATGGTATATTAATAGTTGTAATTATATCATCCAAAGTAAGGCTTGAATGAGAATATTAGGATTAATAAACATCGGATAATGAATAATAAAAACCTAATACCGAATGTAAAATAGTGTTTTGACTTTGTAAGATTCCATACAACCAATATGAAACTAAATTTTATTATTTTGTAAAATTTTATTACGAATGTAAATTTTGTAAAAAATGTAATTTTAATAATATTAGGGATGAAAAGTGTTTGTGATAATCATATAAGAAATGCATTTTGTAATAAGCTAACCATAATAATAAATCAAGTAATAATACTGTATTTTCTTAAGCGTTAAAAAATAAGATTTAACTACGAAAAGTAAATAATATTTTGATTTCATTTATAAACTAATAAACTAAGTTGAGATATGAAAGTAAGGGATATCCAATGTATATAGTGTAAAAATATTGTTGATTTATTTATGTTGTTAATAAACTTTGTTTTAAATTATTTTTAAAGTTTTTGTGTCCGAGTTGTTATTTCTCCACATGGATGCATGAAATCACGATACATTTATAATTGAAACAGCCATATAAATTTTGCACAAAGGGTAAACATAAAAGTATTATAAGAATTTTAAGAATTTATTGGTATGTTAAAATTAAAAGATCATAATTTTATATTATTTATTGGTCATAAGTCAGTTGCCACAATATTACATTAAATTATATGCTAATGTTGCCACACGTATTCTGTTGTCAGATTATTAAAATACTATCATGTACGTATTTATTTATTTCATTTAGGAAGGAATAAGATTATATTATATTATTATTGTTATTATTAATTTTATTATTATTAGTTGCTGTGTAGTAGATTATGACATAAAATTCCCTTTTCATATTTTACTACCATCATTTTAAATCAGTTAGAATACAATTTATGAACCTGAGATTTTATTTTATTTTACTTCATTTTATTTAATTGAGCTAGATTCTTGTTATAAAGAAGGTTAAGATATGATTATTATTTTAATCGTAGTGAATAGAGCTCAGAAAGTCGTAAGAATACTATGAGTTAGTTATTTGGTATAGTAAAAGGGGGGATAGTGTTCTTATGCCATTGAGGTAGTATCGTGTGGATAATGGGTCAATGTATGTCTCATGAAAATAGTAAATATTTGTTAATTCATTTTAAAATTGAACCGTATTTGTATTTTTAAAATTAGAGCTAGTAATCATTTTAATTAATGCTGAATATTTCATTTATTTATTTGTTAACTGAGCTAGAACCCGTAATATTCGTAATAAACAGTATATTTTGGGGTGAGGATGCGCAGGGGGAGGTTAGAATATATATATATATACACATACAAAGGGGACCCAAAAATAACTAATCATTCTTCTCTGGTTTGCAAACCTGTTGTAGTCTACACTTCTGCTGTTACATAGTTCTTGCAAAAACCCTCTGTAGCAATCTTCCAAATGATATTGTGTGAAATTGTGGGACCATGTAGCACATTTTTTGTATGTTATGCATATATGTCAATTTTATAATGGCTGAAAAGTTCAAACAATTAACGTTGATTTTTTTTATACAAGCGTTTTTTTCTCAGATTTAATTCATAATGATCAAGCATTTTATTTGCAAGTTATGAAAGATTTACATGATGTGGTAAAATGTAAACATTCTATTTTGTGGCAAAAAGAGTGCAAGTTCCACCCCAACAAAATGTTATCTCTCAAAGGCCTGAGTATGAATCACTTTTTAATTAAATTCAGCATAACCCAGCTTATCTATCAGTCATATTTACTTGGTATTACTTTGTGCAATTGTTTTTAATCTATCAAATGAAAAAATGTTTCAATTATTTTTATTTTTTTGCGAACTTTGAAGTGGTAGAAAAAATGATGACAGAGGTGTTAAGAGACATCATTTTGTAAGTATTTCCTAACTACTTTGAAAAATGAAAAACACATTTAGACTAGCATATTGCATAATTGAAATAAATTAAATTTATAACACTTAAAAATAAATAAACAATTTTTTATTATAAAATTCCAATTATTTTGTGTCCTCTATCATATATATTTGGTCTATTTCCTGATGTTTAATGTCATATGATACCAAATGAACTAAAACATATTACATAATTTAAAAATGCATAATGTGATCATTACAATATCACCAATTAAATGTTATAAAATTAAAAGTTTGGATAGTGATAATGGCTACTATGTCATGAAAGCTAAGCATAATGCAAATAATGTATATATTTTAAATCTTTGAAATCATTAGTATCATGTTGAAACACTATTCTCTATCAATCATATCATTTCAACTTTCCTACTTTAAAAACCCAAGTAGGTGTATATTAATTAAAAAACCTTAATAAAAAAGTATAATAATACTATATTCGTGTATATGCATATATTTTATAAAGTCATATTTCAGAGATGAACCAACTAACTTAATAAAAGATATATAGTAATGTATGTGTGTATAACTTATAAATGCATTACAAATAATGTAAATAATTTCTATAAATAAGACAAACATAATTCTAAAGTTTAAGGTAATAAAATTAAACATTGCCTGGTATTGAATTTTCACACATACTTATATATGAAAGAAGTTTGCAAAGTTATAGATTTCAAACTTTGTTATTCTTTTTAAATTTTATTTATTTCTCAAAGATGATAAATCTCTTACACTAATTAGCTCTTTTTGCCTAAAAGTTATAATTTCTAAGTTGACAGACTCACATATACAATAGACTTTACCAGGTTAAAAACTTTTTTTGTAAACTAATTTTCTTTTTTGGAAATTAGCTGATCACACCTGGACTTTAAAATCTGTAAAAACAAGAGTAGACTTAAAAGATATTAAGTTCATTTTTATAATAAAGAGAAATCTAGATAACTTGTGCTACTTTCTCAATTACTTGTTTTCTAAATTACAGAGGTGATGGTTTTGTTTGTAAAGCTTATAGCACATATGTAAAATAAAGATTAAAAACTTGTCTCAACTTATAAACAAATCATGACATTTACAGAAGGGGAAAGTATTCTTATAAAAACCACTGATTGGAATTAAATTAGGTTAGACACTAGATAATTTTAATTTGTGATGCTGATGTGTCTTTGCTCACTTTTGCAATGAAAATCCAAGGCTAGAATGGTGATCCTTGCTGTCCTTCCTTGCAGGAGATGAGTCATCAGTGATGGGAGAAGTTCGAACCAGCAACCTGCCTGGAAAGTAAAGATGAATAGACCAGAGCAGCAGAGAAGTGCCTCAAACTAGAGAAAAAAGACCCTTAGCAGAGAATATCAGTAAAAATATTCTGCAGAGCTTTGGAATAAACTCTTGTTATTAATTTTTTAAATAATTCTAAGCTAGCTATGTATAAATGTGCAAACTTATTATTTAAACTTTCTCTATGGAATAACTTTTGTTACTGAGCTAAATTGTATCTAATTTCCTAAAGTAATGTAAGAATAACTACTATGTAAGACTTGCCTAACTCTTTTAAAGTAAAAAAAACTTAATAATGTAACTCTTGTTAAATTTAAATTATACTCTTAAAATATCTTTCTAACTGTGGTGATGTCTTATTATAATTTATTATATTTGTTATGAATTTGTGCCACGACTTATTCAGAGGGGAGATTGACACTCAGATCCTGTAGAGGGGGTGTTTGAGAGAGATGGATAGAGGTTATCTATAGATAATTTATAGGCATTAAAGCTCACACACATGCAATCTCCAATCTGAAACCTATTATAGGTATATCTAATAGCTATTATGTATTAGCTGAGAAAAACTAGGCTTGCTTGTACTAATAAAATATTTAGTTAATGAAGCATATTTAAATTAAACACATAAGTTCTTATTATGTTTTATTCCTCACTAGAATTATAGTATGAACTATAAAGATTAATTATAAGCTAGATCACTTAATTAACCCCTTTCTTTAGCATATTCATGCATGCTAACTTATGAACTGGTATACAATGGTTTAGTGGATAGAAGCTATAGATTTAGCACATTTTAGGTTTAATAGTATGATCAATGATCATTAGCGTGGTGAATGTGTTCCTTATAAAGCACACACATGTGCATATGCATCTTGCTATATCATATATATAGTTGTTTATGGGGATTTGGTATAAGGCCATTCCCTATTTGTGGCAGAGAGCTTTTCTTCGAACTGGAACATAAGGGTCCAGACTGTTCAGATTTCAAGCTTGTTATATACATATATGTATTTGTTTATAGGGATTTGGTATAAGGCTATTCCCTAACATCTTCTGATAGCTTTTCTTAGAACTGGAACATGAGGGTCCAGATTATTCATGTTTCAAGCTAATCAGACCTCCAGAATGAGATGTTCTCTTCTCATAGCAAGTCATACGGTCCATGGAAATCGATTATTGAGTTGATAGATTTCACAACAAAACATGCATTCAAGGCACCATTTTATTGTGGTTAATATAGCACAATAGTATCAGAAATGTAACTATAACATCCCAGTTCATTCACCCATTAATATTAAGAAATTCAACTTTGATTTAAATGCACGATCTAGTTATGTAATAATAATCTGTATAGAGAGCTAATTTAGGCTAACTACTTGTTATTGTAATGTTTGTTATAAAATTCTTTCTCACACTTTTATGATATTCATCCACTGACAAGCGACTATTTCTTCTTATTGCTGAAATAACTTTTCTTCCAGTAGCAAGATATTCTTTTTAAGCTACTTTGATTTGGTTGTCATCTGATCCTTTGTGTCAGCCGCGGGTGGCATTATTTCTAGCTAAATTTCTAGAAATATACCATTTCCATGGCCGCACCCAAGCCTTTAAGCATTCTTTCTAAAATAAATCCTAGAAAGATTGTTAACTCGGAGTTAAGTCTTGTTTCTATGCTAAAAGGTAGAGTGTTAACTCAGAGTTAAGTCTTCTTTCTATGATAAAATCTAGAAAGAGTGTTAACTCGACTTAGCGGCTAACGGTGTGGCTTTTTCCAATGCTAAAAGCAGAGGAAAATGCCATAGTTGTTTGTGTCACGCACTATATCGTAATGCTGTGTTATGTATTTTATGTAACAATATCGTACGAGAGTGTGTTAAATTGATCGTGTCAAAAGTATTTAAATTTTCATCGGGGCCTTTTTTAAGATGAATTGATGTACTATTACCTTTTAACAATTTAAATAGTGTCATGATTGTTCCTCATAAAGCTATAAGCCTTCTAAATTCTTGATTAGGTAGGGGTAGCGTAAATTTTTAAACGATCATGCTTTGAGTCACGTTTTAGTGAGAAATTTTCCAAGACCAAGAAGATGGCTAATTCCAACAACAAAAAACTTGAAAAGATGGAATTGCCAGACATGGAAGCCGGCACTGGAATATTTCTACAGCAGAAAAAAACATCCTGCTGCTGAAAGAAAAGATTGGATTAATGCAGCAAATATATGCAGATTTGAGATCCAAAAACATCTTTTGACTTTCATTTGTAAGTCTCGTTGTAGCCGACGGAAAGGTTCATTTCATAAAGGCAAGCTTGCTTGAGGGATTCCAAATGGCCTTCATCAAATGTAAAAAAATAAAAGAAGTAACTTCAATATTTATTTAAGCGTACATCCCTTTTTCTCCTGATAATTGTTGTCATCGGCAATCAAATGTAAAATAAAAGAAGTAACTGAAATTTTGATTTAAACCTAGCCCCAAAAACCCCTCTTCTCCCAATAATTGTTGTTGTCAGCAATCAAACAGTCAAATAAAAGGAATGTCAATTATTCTTTAATCATATAGAAAAAAAACCCTCCCACTAATTGTCGTCGGCAATCAAATGTAAACTAATCAAAGTAAGACTGTAAATTATTAGTTAAACACAACCCAAATTACTATTTGAACATACACTGAAAAAGACTCACTCTTGTCAATCAAAATTAAAGAAACAACAACTATTATTGTCCCATTGTCAAATCGAATATTATTTGGGAAAACCCAAAAATTTATAAACGAAAAAAATAAAGTCAAATCGGTTTTCAATCAAACGGTAACCAATAAAAGTCACTTAAATTTTGATTTAAACATGCACACAAACAAAAAAAATGCAAAATCCTTTATCCCAATAATTGTTGTTGGCAATCAAATGTAAAAAATAAAAGTAACGTACAATTATTCTTTAATCGTACACAAAAACACCCCTCCCACTAATTGTTGTCGGCAATCAAATGTAAAGCACTAAAAGTCAGATAAACCAATTATTTTTTAAATGTAACCCAAATTACTATTTGAACATACACCAAAAAAATATCCACTCTTGTCAATAAAAATGAAAGAAACAACAACTATTATTGTCCCATTGTCAAAAATATTAGGTTTTGGGCAAACCAAAAACATAATTTATAAACGAAAGAAAATCCAATCAGTAGTCGATCAAATGTAACTGATAAAAGTAACTTCAATTTTGATTTAAACATACACAAAAAACAACCCCCTCCCAATAATTGTTGTCAGCAATCAAATGTAAAATAAAAGAAAGGTAAATATAGTATTTAATCAATCATCACCCAAAAACACCCACCCCTCTCACTAATTATTGTCAGCAATCAAATGTACACCACCACTAAAAGTAATGTAAACTACTATTATTTAAACAGTTACACCCCTTTTCTTAATAATTGTTGTCTACAATCATACATACAAAAAACACCCCTCCCAATAATTAGTATCAGCAATAAAATGTAAACCAATCAAAGTAAGACTGTAACTTATTATTTAAACGTAACCCAAATTACTATTTGAACCTACACTGAAAAACACTCTTTTGTCAATAAAAATGAAACAAACAACAACTATTATTGTCCCATTGTCAAAAATATTTATTTGTAGAACCAAAACCATAATTTATAAATGAAAGGAAGTCCAATCGGTTGTCAATCAAATGTAAACTGATAAAAGTAACTGTAATTTTTATTTAAACATACATACACACACGGAAAGAAAACATTTCTCCCAATAATTGTTGTCAGCAATCAAATGTAAACCTATAAAAGTAACGTAAATTATTATTTAATCGTACACAAAAACACCTCTCCCACTAATTGTCGGCAATCAAATGGAAACCTATGAAAGTAACGTAAATTATTATTTAAATATCCATCCAAAAAACCCATTCTCTCTTGAATTTTGTCAATCCACTTTTACAAAAACAGTAATACTATTTTTTAAAAAAAACACAAATTACTATTTGAATACACACCAAAAAAGACCCTCTTGTCAATACAAATTAACAAAAAACAAGTATTATTAATTATTCCATCGTCAAAAATATTATTTGGGAAAAATAATTCAGAAACGAAAGAAAGTAAACTTTGTAAACAAACAAAAAAAAGTCAATAATAATAGAGAATAGCTAGCCTGGGAACATTATATTAATGTGTTTTTTGGTTAGAAATCGCGCCGCCCACTGCTGACATGCAATATTCTTAAATATTCAATTTTAAATAAATTATTTTTAAATATATTTATATTCTTTCATCTTCCTAATAATTTTAATGAGCACACAAATAATTTTATAGCGTATTAGATTGTAACACTAAGAATATCAATCTATTTATAGAACAAACAAGTCCACATACATTATTAAGATAATTTGTAGGTTAGATTCTCAAAAAATCATTTTGAAGAGATCTTATAAATAATGCTCACCTTTTGTTATATCAATTCCAATCTATTTTTTTTTAAAAAAATTCAATTGAAATGATATTTAAGGATGTCCTTTATGAACTATTTTAGTAAAATATCCGAAGTTTATATCACAGAACATTCTCATTCCATATATATTACATATTCAAGGCAGTAGTAAGTTATTTGTGTACTACTGAAATTAGTAACATTTGAAGTTGTTTGTTTGCTTTTTGAATATATTTCTTTCATCTTTATATAATTTTTGTATGGATGTATTCATTTCCATTTTTAATCTAAACTTTTGTCAAAAAGAATTCATAGGGTTTCTCAATATCTGCATAAGCATCCACAATTTAAAATACATATTAAATTAAAAATAGAATTTACATTTATAAATTTACAATGCATCCACCTATGTCAATTATAAGTTATTTAATAAATAGTCACTTTTCCTTTTGGACATGCAATCTGTTCTTAACTATAATGGTTACTCTTATGAGAAAATCATTATATTTTATGCATTGTTGCTGCATGGGCATGCCACACATTTGTACAAAGTGTGTGACAGACATCTTGCCAGTATAGTAAATATACCAAAAATTCCAAATGAGAAAAAAATAACATTTTTGTTTAAATATTGTTTATATTTTATAGATTTGCCTTAAATAAATTATTTACAATCACTTATTTGGTATTATTCCTTGAAATCTTATTTTATTCTATCATAATTCTAACAATTCCTTTAGCGTGATAGTAAAAACTTGAACTTGCATGGCTTTACTGTTTACAGGATGCTATGCATTTGAATCTTCAAACTCAGATTTGCTCTAAATGTATATAAGAAAATCTGCTGCAGTTTTTAACTTTATTCTATATTCTGTTGCTACAGTGTGCCTAATGTACCATATCAAAGGAATCAATTATAAGTTTTTGTAATTAGACATAGGAAAGTAAAGTGCAGTGTGTCAGTGATAACATAATAACAGATCAAGAAGTAAAATTTGAATTTGACCTAAAAATAGATCTAAGACAAGTTATTTTTATCATATATTTAATCTAAAAACAATGGTATTTTTTTAATTTTATTAATCTGTCATGACAAATTTAAATTTTCAAACATTTACATTTCAGAATTTTCTTTTATTACTATTTTTTATTTAAATTAATAAATTTATACATGAAATAGTTATTTGTACTAACTGGTACATTTTAATATAATGATTCTTTTACTGGGGGGATGGAGCTATAGAGGCACCAACTAATGTTTTTTTTTCCACAAACACACTAATGGCACGTCCATTGATGCTGTGATTTATTGAACAAAACGTTTGTTTCCTTTGGCCCTAAAATGAAAAATTAATAAAATTAACTGCGTAATAAAAAAATAGTATCTTGAATGTATATGGTAACACATTTGTATAGATTTGAGTGTTAATGGAATGAGCATTTAGTTATTTTGCAGCTTAACACATACATAATACTATGAATATAAATTTATTCATGAAGATAACAAATCCGAATATTACTAAGTTAATTCACAAGCAAGATTCCTAAAGAAACATTTAAATGAATTTTTTAAATAAAACTCATTTTTTATTTCACAAAATATAATGGCATTGATATAATAAAGAATGGCTATTATTAAAAGTTGATTTAAATAATTGGGGGGGGGGGAGGGATTTAGCTTGTGATTTATTTTAGTAATGTATTTGAAATTGTTTGTAAGTTCAGGTATGAGTATGTGTGTGAATGGTTTCACTCCAGATTATTTACTGTAAAGTTTTTTTTATAACTACATTATTCTTATTTTTATCTCAATTATTTTTGCTGATGCCTTAATACTGTAATTTATAAACTAAATTATATCATAAGTAACACATGTTAAAAACTTCATAGGGATTGCTATCTATATTTTTAAGAATTGATATAAAAGCTTTGAACTAAATAGGCATAGATATTGAAATGAATTTATTTCTATGTTTTATTTTTGTAAGTCTATATCTTATCTCATTTGCATCACCATAACTAAATTTGCTCACAACAATTTCAACTTTCAATCATTTTCCAATTCTACTGTAAAATTTATCTTGATAACTTTAAAGTGTTGTTTGGTATGAGAAAAAGCATTTTATACATCACAATAAAAATCTATATCTTAATTAGATCGAGAAGTTGTTAACAGTAAGTTGAACAACTAATATTATTTCTCTATTTACTATATCAATGATGTTTACTATGTTAATACTTTTCTACTTGAAATGAATTACATTCTGCTTGATTTTATTGTAAAATACATGCTCACTATTTGAATTAATTATCTTGTCACCTTTTCTTAGAACTTTAAAGTCATAAATTAACTATTGACAATATTTCACATAAAAATGAACTATATTTGTATTTATCAAGTAGAAGTTTGTCCTCGAATGATAGTAAATCCATAATTCTGCATTTCTTAGCAATCTTTGCCTTTAATTACAAATTGTTGTTTTAGTTGTTGTCCTCATAAATTTCAGAAAATAAAATCTATAATTTATTTTGTCTCATAATTAAAAATTTAAAAAAGCGTTAGCTTTCACACACTGACATATTTTCTGCTTTCAAGTAATCTGAAAAATTATGTTGTTTTCTTGGATTTAAACTTAGAAATAAAAGTCAGAAAATTCCCCCAACATTGATTATTTATATTGAGAAGTTCGACCCTGTTTATTCACCATTTAGTTAAACAGTAGATAATAATAGCCATTGTGACTAGAATAATTGGTGTGGACATTAGTGATTTATTTTAAAATTAGTAGTTACTTTGTTAATAAAGAAAAGGTATTTATATAGAAGAAATTTAAGATTTTGTTTTATATAACACAAAAATCATTTTTTATACAGCAATAAAAGTAAAAAAAAAATAATTGCTATTTTTGTGTTATAATTTTTTATTATTACTAGTCATTAATATTATGTTTAACTTAAACTGCAGAAAGGAGTTTGCTATTAACTGAAAGGAGACCCTTTGATTCCTCTTGGAGGCCTTAAAGGAACTGAGCAGGGCAAATTCCTAATGTCCACTCCATACGTTCTTGTCGTTGCAGCTGTTATTACTATGTGATTATTGATATAGTATACAAACATGGATGGGCTGTTCATCAACACGCAGTAGTCAGTGTGGTGAGTTTATTGGCTTTTTACCTCTGAATTTAAGAATATTTTTTCCAATATATACATTCATGACATACAAAAATAAATCATGGCCCTTATTCCCAGGAGTCTGTAAAGTCACTAAGAAAGGCAGCAGTTGGTGGCCAAAGGCGGAGGGTGCTAAGAATGCCCTGATCATGGACTCAGGCTGCCATTTAATGATGACTTTTTATTTAGGTACTTACAACTGCAGATCACTTTCAAGTAAAGGAAGATTGCAAGAGTTAGAAGAACTGTCTTATATTAAATGGGACATTATTGGACTTCGTGAAGTTAAAAGGAAAAATGAAGAAACAATTGATTTAAAAAGTGAACATATATTCTACTATAAAGGCACAAATATTGGAAATACAAGTGGAGTAGGATTCATTATAAATAAAAAATGGAATAATAACATTGTGTAAATTGATGGTGTATCAGATAGAGTGGCAAGATTAGTTTTACAACTTAATAGCAGATTCCAAATGAAGATAATTCAGGTTTATGCCCAACAAGTTCTCATAGTGATGAAGTTATAGAAGATTTTTATATGGATGAACAAACGGCTTTTGATCAGAGTAAACAACATTTTAAAATTGTTATGGGAGACTTTAATGCTAGAATTGATAAACAAATGAAAGATGAACAATGCTGTAGGTAATTTTGGTTATGGTAATAAAAATGAGAGAGGACATAGACTTGTGAAGTTTGCAGAAACAGAAAAACTTTATATTATGAATTCTTTTTTGAAAAAAATGTTAAAAGAAAATGGACATGGAAGCATCCTAATGAAGGTACAGCAGAATTGGATTATATTTTGACTAACAGAAAATACATATTTCAAGATTGTTATGTTCTTAATAAATTTAACACGGGAAGTGATCATCGTTTAGTAAGATGTAAGATACATATTAATGCAAAACTAAAGGGACAAAAATTATTAAGATAAACAATATTTACAATTGATATTCCTAATCTTCAGAAACATTCTAATGAATTTAAATTAGAACTTACAAATTGCTTTCAAGTATTAGTAGATTTTGAACATGATTCGGATTTGAATGATATTAATAGGAAAATAAGCAATACACTTTTAAAAACTGCAACAAAAATAGCTGGTAGAAAAAAGCAGCAATTGACCAATAAAATTTCCACTCAGACTAGAGAATTTATGAACAAAAGAAAAAATTTGAGGATATACAATAATGATGCATTACAAAAGATTGAATATCTCGAATTTTGCAAAATGGTGCAGAAAAGAGTTGAAAATGATATAAGAAAGTATAATTGTGAACTAGCAAGAAAAGCTGCAGAAAAGAATAAAAGTCTAAAGAGTATAAAACAACATTTTGGTATTAGTAGGAAATTTATATCTGCAATAAGTAAAAAAGATGGCATTATTACTAAAAAGAGAGATGACATCATGAGATGTGTAGAGGACTTCTATCAAGTATTATATAGTAATAAAGAACAAGTGCCTCCTATACCTATTATATCTTCTGAATTGCCAAAATGTTGAATGAGGAAGTGAGACATGCATTTAAATTTATGACAAAAAGACTCTAGGTAATGATAGAATTATAATTGATATATTAAATGAAGCAGATGAAGAAATAGAAACAATTTTAGCAAAGTTATATACCAAATGTCTAAATGATAAAGATGTACCAGATGTTTGGAAGAATGCAGTATTAATATTAGTATTTAAAAAAGGTGATAAAGAAGATATTAGAAATTACAGACCTATCAGTCTTTTATCAGTTTTATACAAAATTTTTACTAAGATAATTACAACTCGTCTACAGAAAACACCGGATTTCCACCAACCAAGAGAACAAGCTGGATTTAAAAGTGGTTTTAGTACAGTAGATCATATCCAGGTATTGGGAGAAAGTATAAAAAGGACAAATGAATATGAATTGCTATTATGCTTAGGTTTTGTAGACTGAAAAGGCATTTGATTCTATGAACATTTCTTCAGTGATTAAAGCATTGGATCATCAAGGTGAACATCCAGGATATTGTCATATCTTAAATAAAATTTATAAAAATGCAACAGCAACAATTAGATTAAATAATGATAGCAAGAAAATCAACATTGAAAAGGGTGTAAGATAGGGTGACTCCATATCTCCAAAACTTTTTACAACAGTACTGCAAAAAGGATGTTGTGGATTAAAATAGGAAGCTAAAGGAGTGAAAATAAATGGAGATTATTTAAGTCATTTAGATTTTGCAGATGATGTAGTTATTTTTAAAAATAATGCTTTAGAGCTACAGGCAATGTTGCAGGAGTTATCAGATGAAAGTAGGACTAAAGATAAATATTAAAAAGACTAAAGTAATGTTTTATAGATTTTCTCAAAATATGAATATAAAGATTGATTGATTATGATGAGTTAGAAGAAGTTAACAGTTACAAATACCTTGGTCAGATTATTAATACAGATGGAAACATAATGGATGAAATTAATCATAGAATTAAACTTGGTTGGAGTGCTTTTGGTAGAAATAACTTGATACTAAAAAGAAATATGCCTATGTGTTTGAAAAGGAAGGTTTTTAATAAATGTGTTTTGCCAGTTTTTACTTATGGATCTGAGACTTGGACACTTAATAGAAGAGCAATACAGAGACTTCAGACCACTCAAAGAAGTATGGAGAGATGCATGTTGGGAGTAACAAGAAGAGATCAAAAATGCAATGTACGGGTAAGAGAACAAACAGGTGTTTCTGACCTCATTGAAAAAATTAAAAGATTGAAGTGGAGTTGGGCTGGACATATTGCTAGAAGAGATGATAATAGATGGACAATTGAAATTTTAAACTGGATTCCAAGAGATTGTAAAAGACCCAGAAAGAGACATGTGAGATGGATGGATGAAATAAGAAAGTGTGCAGGGGTGATGTGGAGAAGAGAAGCTGAAGATAGGAAAAGATGGATTGAACTTGGAAAGACCTTCATCCTGCAGCAGATTGATAATGGTTGATGATGATGATCCAAGGGTAAGAATTGTTTTAAACAATAATAGCAAAACTATTAATAAAAAACATCCAACTGTACTTTAATATGTATAACATGAAATCCTATGACTTATTTTTGGGATATTATTCATTATTATAATTATTTGATTAATAGATCCTTGAAAATGAAAGATGTGTCATTTTTTGCATTGTTTTGATTCTCAGTGCCACTGTATTTTTGTTCCAAATTACTTTGGCAATAAGAAGGTATATTTTTATTTTGAATACCACTTAACTTCTCAGATCTCTTAGAATTAACTATTAAAACCAAAATTAATTTGTAAAATCAACCTGCATTTATTAATCTTTCATTTTGTTTGGACTATACATTAATCCTCTGAATAAAACCATCAAAGATAGTTCAACTGAAGTTGATATTCCATCAAAGAGAAAAACCATAACTGCATTTTCATTATGATTATTACAAATGAATCTTCAAACAATGCTTTAAAGTAAAAAAGTTGGTTCTGGTTTTTTTTAAGTATTGTAATAACTCTTAATGAGAAAGTCCCACTTTTCCATCAGGTTAGAAATACCTTTGACTATTTTTGGCTTCCACATATATACAAAAATTGGAAATCATAAATGGAAAATTATTTTTTTTAGAAACTTGCTCAACTCACCCAAACATAATTTCATTATTAAAATAAAAATTGTCAATTAAGTGGTTTCCCATTGACTATACGCATATGATATCAAATAAATTAATACCATGATTTTCATAGTATCACTATCATTATGGACTATGTTTCTATTATTATTCTATTCTATAGAATAAGATAGTTAAACTTTATTTAAGCTAAATTAGCATTTACATTATAAAACAACATGCGTTTCGGTCTTTGGGATATACTCAACTTTTTAAATCTAAAACTCAAAGTTATGATTTAGTGTATTAAACTGTAGCTATTTTATTTATCAGAATATGATAAGAACAATTATTATATTCAGTACAATTATCAATTATTATTATTTACTATAAATAGATTCATTGTATTGATGTGGGGACAGACATCATAAATCAAATGCACACATGACACCCGCAACATTGCCTATGTCCACAACCTAATCATTTTAATAGTTAACTTGTCTTACCAATCCATTGCCAAGTAACTGCTTGATGAAGACAAATCAACATTGTCCATGTGTATCTCTTGCTCTTTCATATAGAAGTTCTACAAACACTAGTAAGTTTTTTTGTTGGCTTGTTTATAAACTGAAGAAGATCCTACGACATCATACAGACACTATTCCAATTAGGCAAACACTATAGATAGACCAGTGTCCCTTAATCTAACTTTATCTTAGCCTTGCTATTTGATTTTGAAATACTAGACTTCACCATATACAGTGGAAAACTAATTATATAACATCATGAGGGACCTAACAATAAAGGGAAGCTCTACAAAACAACATGATAGTTGTACAATAATATGGCCAATTCTACTACCCTTTCATAGGTATAAAAGTGGGCATTACCTCATCACAGGAAAATAAAAATCAGACCATGGGGATCATCATCCTCTCTTGGGATTAACTATGCTAACTAAGCACTAACTATTAATCAGCCTCTACAATATCATCCTCTCATTTAATCAGCAATGGGAGATTCTCCATCAGCCCATGCACAATATTTATATTATTCTATTTGATGCCATTATATGTGGCACATACTTCTCAGCTGAAAGCTGCCACAAATCCTTATCAATAGTGAGGTAAAATAACACTAACAATAAAAGTGGAAACATAAATATTCCATTTTACAATGTAGAAACTATTAATGTATTAATAAACAAACTACCAACATATTAGTCAAATGACCATTAATTATTTTAAAATAATAATTATACTTTTCTTATAGCAAGCCATACACATGTAAACAATGAAGATCAACTTATATTTTATATTTAAAATGGACATGTTCATTCATAGGCAAAATTAAGAAATGGAAAATGCTAATATTAATTATTTCATATAATAAAACAATTGGGTCATTATGTGTATAACTGTGACAAATTTGAGTCTGTTTGTTTACCCTTCGATAAAATATTGAAATCTGTTTTAAAAAAAATGTGAGAGATAAATAGCTCTCTCTCTCTCTCTCTGTCTAAATAAATGATATTTAATATTGTTTTCCCTTAACTGGGAAAATAAAATATGTGTAATAAATGTAATTACCTTTATACATCTCTTCATCCTTAACTAAATATATTTTACACCACAATAAATATATATATTGTGACCTCTTGGATCAACAACTAATCTAGACTCACGTTTTGGGGCTATAATCTGCCTTTGTGTCCTTCTCTTTGAACACTGGAATCATATACAAATCTGGCTGCACATTTCATGGCACCAAATCTGCTCTTTGTAACCTTCACCACCTAAATAATCAAGAATATAAGTATATAAAAAAAGGAATGTTAAACTAACAAGATGATTCCTTTATTGAACAAAACTAGCATGAAACTATAGATCTAAAGAAGATCACAAGGTGATTAATAAAGATAATAACTTCTGGTCAAACCAGATTTAAAATACACCAATAACTAAACAAACCAAATATGATGAAATAAATTTAATATTTATCAAACCAATAAATAACTAATAAGTAAATAGTAAAATGAAATGAGTATAACAATGAAGAGAAAAGAACAGTGATGTATGAAAATAATGAATAATTAAGATAATGATAGAATAAGAGTTAATAAATAGTTAAGATGATAAAAGAATAAAAGTTAATGAATGATTAACCAATTATGATAATGAACTAATGTCAAATTAAAATGAATAAATAAACGAATGATCAAGATAAAATTGAAGAACAATGTTGATGATGGAAACTAAAATCTTAAACTATAAACTAATATCGTATTAAATGGTAAAAAGATAAGCTAAATAAAAATAGTGATTCCAAGCTTGACAAAACCAGAATATTTATCATAAAGTCAAAACAAACTTTACATTTTATGACAAAAGAAATAATTTACACCTTAAAAATTTGGTTGACTTTCATAAAACAGTGAAAGTAATCTAATTCAAGTCCAACTATAATCAATAACTAGCTATAAAATTTACTACAAATTCAAATTCTACCTTAAAACTTAACAACTAATTCTTCTCAGGGATTAAACAACTCAAAGATTGTTATACAAACTATATTTAGGTCAGTGAGTGATTTTGCCACTACCCAAATATAATGCACAAAACAGCTTTTAATATAAACTCAAATTAACAACTATATTTAGCAGTTCCACAGAAACTTTATAAACTCAATAACTATTATACTTTAAAATTCAAGAAACAGGAAGAGCTTTTTAATAACTAAACACAATAGCTTACCAACTTTTTTCTCAAATAGTTATAAACCATGTGATCAAGATCAGTGAATGATAGCTCTGCAGGTTTAAGTAAAACAAACCAATATTAAGTGTTTATCTTTTAGTATATCACCTAAAATCATCTGTACTCTAAGTTAATAATGTTTTGATTGTTAAGTGATGATGCCTTAGAGGTACTCATGAATTATAGGGCTTAACAAAATTATTATGATATACCAACATATAGTTAATTATACTATATTGATCGATGAGGATTTCAATATATAATCCGCTGATATGTCAATAGCAATTACAATAATAATGTGTGTATGGTGATTAACAACAAGACTACAGACAACTAAATAAATTTTTAACACAAGATTTATTTACAATATTTACAACTTTATTTCAGACACATTGTCTGAAATAAGACCAATACATTATATAAACTGAGGGATGAAAAATAATGGGTATTTCCCTTATTTACACACATAGTAAACAATACAAACTAATACAGTGACATTCCTAGTATCACTATTACTATCTTTATTGTTTTTGTTCCTATTCTTATTCTATCTTACAGAATAAGATAGTATAGAGGATTTGAACTCAGATTTTTTAAGCACCCTTCAACTATCCATGCTATCTCATACAACTGATACACATGACCACACACATGTAGAAAAGATTAATAATTACCAATATACATATTTCATGCTAAACCAGCACTTATCAGTT
Organism: Epiperipatus broadwayi; assembly: GCA_028023455.1. Lineage (NCBI taxonomy): Eukaryota > Metazoa > Onychophora > Udeonychophora > Euonychophora > Peripatidae > Epiperipatus > Epiperipatus broadwayi. The sequence continues at coordinate 25,797 of JAQFVV010006630.1, read as the reverse complement.
GGTCCAGACTATTATCTCTCACACATATATATAATCAATACTCAGTTTATATTAAGTTAGAAAATCTTCATACTTTAATGGACAGGCTTCAATCCACTACAATCTCCAACTTTGCAGCTATCCATATCATTGAAAATCTGATGATGAAAACTCAAATCCCATGCTGATGCTAATATTATTGCCATGCCTATGTTCACCTGAAGTGACTCTTATTCCTCATGTATAGGGCAGTATCCATTAAATACATATAAGAGGGATGGACAGGATACAAGCTTAATATGTAAATATTTGAAACCAGGCACTCTTCACAAACCTGGGAGCTTAATTGTAAGTATAGAGGATTTGAACTCCGATTTTCAAGCACCCTTCAACTATCCATGCTATCTCATACAACTGATACACATGACCACACACATGTAGAAAAGATTAATAATCACCAATATACATATTTCATGCTAAACCAGCGCTCATCAGTTGGTCCAGACTATTATCTCTCACACATATATATAATCAATGCTCAGTTTATATTAAGATAGCAAATCTTCATACTTTAATGGACAGGCTTCAATCCACTACAACCTCCAACTTTTCATCCATCCATATCATTAAAAATCTGATGATGAAAACTCAAATATTGCATCAGCATGGGATTTGAGTTTTCATCATCAGATTTTCAATGATATGGATGGCTGAAAAGTTGGAGGTTGTAGTGGATTGAAGCCTGTCCGTTAAAGTATGAAGATTTGCTATCTTAATATAAACTGAGCATTGATTATATATATATGTGTGTGTGCATGTGCGTGTGTGTATGTCTGTGTGTGAGAGAGAGAGAGATAATAGTCTGGACCAACTGATGAGTGCTGGTTTAGCATGAAATACGTATATTGGTGATTATTAATCTTTTCTACATGTGTGTGGTTAAGTGTATCAGTTGTATGAGATAGCATGGATAGTTGAAGGGTGCTTGAAAATCTGAGTTCAAATCCTCTATACTTACAATTAAGCTCCCAGGTTTGTGAAGAGTGCCTGGTTTCAAATATTTAGAATAAGATAGTTAAACTTTATTTAACAATTATGAACAAAACTGTGTTTAAGTCTTTGGGATCTGGGTCAATTTTACAATCTAAACTCAAAATTATAAAGTATTGTGTCTTACTATAAAGCTATTTGATTTATTAGAATATGATAAGGGCAATTATCATAAGCAGCACAATTAATAATTTATTATAAATTAAGATAAATAGATTTAGTGTATGAAAGTGGGAACAGATATCATAAGTCAAATGCACACATGACACAAAAAACATTTACCTATGTCCACAACCTAATCATTGAATAGTTAACTGATCTTACCAATCCATCGGTGAATCACTACTTGATGAAGATAAATCCACACCATCCATGTGCATCTCTTGCTCTTTCATCTAAAAGTTTTACAATCACTAGTAAGCTTTGGTTGGTTTGTCTAAAAATTGATGAAGATCCTACAACATCGTAAAGACACTATTCCAATTAAGCAAACAATATAGATAGACAAGTGTCCCTTAATCTAACTTTATCTTATCCTTGCTATTTGATTTTGAAATACTAAACTTCACCATACACAGTGGAAAACTAACTCTATAACCTCATGAGAGATCAAACAATAAAGGGAGGCTCTACAAAACAACCTGATAATTGTATAATAATATGGTTAATTCTAATATCTCTCCATATGTATAACAGTGTGGGCATTTACTCGTCACAGGAAAATAGAATTCAGACCATGGATATCCTCTCTTGGGAGTCATTAGGCTAACTAAGCACTAATTATTACTCAGGCTCAACCATATCAACCTCTCATGTAATCATCAATGGGTGATTCTCCATCAGCCCATGCTCAATATTAATATTAATATTCTATTTGATGCCATTATATGTGGCACATACTTATCCACTAAAAGCTGTCACAAATCATTATCAATACCATAGCAAGGTAAAATAACACTAACAATAAAAGTGGAAACATAAATATTCCATTTCACAATGCAGAAACGATTAATATATTAATAGACAAACCACCAAAATATATGTCAAATGATCATTAATGATTTTAAAATAACAATTTTACTTTTGTTATAGCAAGCACTATGCAAATAAACAATGAAGATAAACCTACATTTATATTCAAAGTGGACATGTTCATTCATCTGCAAAATTAAGAAATGAAACAGGGCTTATATTAATTTTTTATATAGGGAAACAATTGAGTCATTATAGTATATCTTTGACAAAATTTAGTCTGTTTGTTCACCTTTAATAAAATATTATAATCTGTTTTAAAAGTGCGAGAGGTAAATATCTCTGTCTCGATAAATGGTATTTAATATTATGTTTTCCTTACTTGGGAAAATAGCAAAAATATAGGTGTAATGAATGTATATATATTTATATACCTCTAAATCCTTTTACTAAACATAAATTACAATAAATATATAATAAAAAAATCCCCAAATGACACATGACGTAAATATTATAACACTCAACACAGCAATAATAAAAATAAGAAACATTTTCTCCCATTAGATTTTAGCCTAGTAGTCAAAGTTTATTTCATCCTTGTGAGCTAGAATGATAAGAAAATTGGGCTGCTCACCAACATGCATTAGCCAGCATGGTGAGTTTATTGGCTTTTTACCTCTGAGTTTAAGATCAAGAAACACCATGGTCTTTCTTCTCAGTGCCTGATAAGGCAGAATGAATGTTTGTGTAAATAATAAATATTTTTCCAATACATATATACAATTATGACAGACAAAAATAAAGCATGGCCCTTATTCCCAGGAGGCTGTAAAGTCACCAACCAAGGCAGCGGTTGGTGGCTGAAGGCGGAGGGTGCTAAGAATCCCCTGATTGTGGACCCAGGCTGCCATTTGATGACGACTTTTTATTTAGGTACTTACAACTGCAGATCACTTTCAAGTGAAGGAAGATTGCAAGAATTAGAAGAATTGTCTTATATTAAATGGGACATTATTGGACTTTGTGAAGTTAGAAGAAAAGGTGAAGAAACAATTGATTTAAAAAGTGGACATATACTCTATTATAAAGGCACCCATATTGAAAATACAAGTGGAGTAGGATTCATTATAAATAAAAAGTGGAAGAACAATATTGTGGAGATTGATGGTGTATCAGACAGAGTTGCAAGATTAGTTATACAACTTAATAGCAGATACCAAATGCAGATAATTCAGGTTTATGCCCCAACAAGTTCTCATAGTGATGAAGTAGTAGAAGATTTTTATATGGATGTACAAAAGGCTTTTGATCAGAGTAAACAACATTTTAAAATTGTTATGGGAGACTTTAATGCTAGAATTGGTAGACAAATGAAAGATGAAATTGCTGTAGGTAATTTTGGTTATGGTAATAGAAATGATAGAGGACATAGACTTGTGGAGTTTGCAGAAAAAGAAAAACTTTATATTATGAATTCATTTTTTGAGAAAAATGTTAAAAGGAAATGGACATGGAAGCATCCAAATGAAGGTACAGCAGAATTGGATTATATTTTGACTAACAGGAAATACATATTTCAAGATTGTAATGTTCTTAATAAATTTAACACAGGAAGTGATCATCAATTAGTAAGGTGTAAGTTACGTGTTAATGTAAAACTAGAGAGACAAAAATTATTGAGAAAAACAATATTTACAGTTGATATTCCTAATCTTCAGAAACATTCTAATGAATTTAAATTAGAACTTACAAATAGGTTTCAAGTGTTAGGAGATTTTGAACATGATTCAGATTTGAATGAAATTAATATGAAATAACTGATACACTTTTAAAAACTGCAACAAAGATAGCTGGTAGAAAAAAGCAGCAATTGACTAATAAAATTTCTACTGAGACTAGAGAATTTATGAAGAAAAGAAGGAATATGAAGATATACAAAAATGATGTATTAAAAAGAATTGAATATCTCGAATTTTGTAAAATGGTACGGAAAAAAGTTGAAAATGATATAAGAAAGTATAACTGTGAAATAGCAAGGAAAGCTGTAGAAGAAAATAAAAGTCTCAAGAATGTTAAACAACATTTTGGTATTGGTAGGAAATTTATATCTGCAATAAAAAAAAGATGGAATTATTACTAAAAAGAGAGATGACATCATGAAATTGGTAGAAGATTTTTATCAAGAATTATATAGTAATAAAGAACAAGTACCTCCTATATCTATTACATCTTCCGAATTGCCCAGAATTTTAAATGAAGAAGTGAGACATGCAATTAAATGTATGAAGAAAGGAAAGGCTCCAGGAAATGATGGAATTATAATTGATATATTAAAAGAAGGAGGTGAAGAAATAGAAACAATTTTAGCAAAGTTATATACCAAATGTCTAAATGATAAAGATGTACCGGAAGATTGGAAGAATGCAGTAATAATATTAATATTTAAAAAAGGTGATAAAGAAGATATTAGAAATTACAGACCTATCAGCCTTTTATCAGTTTTATATAAAATTTTTACCAAGATAATTACAACTCGTCTACAGAGAACTTTGGATTTCCACCAACCAAGAGAACAAGCTGGATTTAAAAGTGGTTTTAGTACAATAGATCATATCCAGGTATTGAGAGAAGTCATAGAAAGGACAAATGAATATGAGTTGTCATTATGTTTTGGATTTGTAGATTATGAAAAGGCATTCGATTCTATACACATTTCTTCAGTGATTAAAGCATTGGATCATCAAGGTATAGATCCAGGATATTGTCATATTTTAAAGAATATTTATAAAAATGCAACAGCAACAATTAGATTACATAATGATACTGAAAAAATCAACATTGAGAAAGGTGTAAGGCAAGGTGACTCCATATCTCCAAAACTTTTTACAGCAGTGCTGCAAGAAGTATTTTGTGGATTAAAATGGGAAACTAAAGGAATGAAAGTAAATGGAGAGTATTTAAGTCATTTAGATTTTGCAGATGATGTAGTTGTTTTTGCAAATAATGCTTCAGAGCTGCAGGAAATGTTGCAGGAGTTAGCAGATGAAAGTAGAAAAGTAGGACTAAAGATAAATGTTAAAAAGACTAAAGTAATGTTTAATCGATTTGCTCAAAATATGAAAATAAAGATTGATTATGAAGAATTAGAAGAAGTTAACAGTTACAAATACCTAGGTCAGATTATTAATACAGATGGAAACATAATGGAGGAAATTAATCATAGAATTAAACTTGGTTGGAGTGCTTTTGGTAGAAATAACTTGATACTAAAAGGAAATATGCCTATGTGTTTGAAAAGGATGGTTTTTAACAAATGTGTTTTACCAGTTCTTACTTATGGATCTGAGACTTGGACACTTAATAGAAGAGCAATACAGAGACTTCAGACCACTCAAAGGAGTATGGAGAGATGTATGTTGGGAGTAACAAGAAGAGATCGAAAACGCAATGTATGGGTAAGACAACAAACAGGTGTTACTGACCTTATTGAAAAAATTAAAAGATTGAAATGGAGTTGGGCTGGACATATTGCTAGAAGAAATGATAATAGATGGACAATTGAAATTTTAAACTGGATTCCAAGAGATTGTAAAAGACCCAGAAAGAGACCACATGTGAGATGGATGGATGAAATAAGAAAATGTGCAGGGGTGTTGTGGAGAAGAGAAGCTAAAGATCGGAGAAGATGGATTAAACTTGGAGAGACCTTCATCCTGCAGTGGATTGATAATGGTTGATGATGATGATGATGAAACATCCCTAAATAACATATATATATTTATTATCCTGTTTGATGCTAGCATAATAAGACAATATTTAAACATTTTCTGGTGTATCATAATCAAAATTGGTTTATCCACATTTTAATCCAGATAATTTTCCTTTAAAATGACTTTAGAGTTTCATTACAATTAACACATTCAACTTTAAAATTATTTATTGATTTTGTTCTTCCCCTCCACAGTAATATCTGTAATAACTTTAAATAATCTGGACATTTTAAAACATTTTTTTAAATATTAAGATGCATGTTACACAATAAAAACTTTAAAGTAAATATTTATTTTATTTCATTTTTATCATAAAAGTACTTTGTGTTTAGCAATACCAAGAAGAATTTATTCAATTATAAATACAATATCCTTTGCATTTTTAACTAATCTGTAACTTTCCATTTCTATCATTAAGCAAATTCACACTCTCAAAAGCCGCCATTTGGCAGACAGAGCTGCATTTTCTTAAGAAAGAATAGGGAATAAAAATCATGCAACTTTCTTTTAACTTTATTAAAAGTTATATGACTCAAAAATGACTTTTTTGGTTTGTTAATTTATCTACTGGACATATTTTCAAAAATTATTTCGAATTATTTTATTGAAATTATCATTTATAAGTAAACATATTCTTCGCTTGATAATAAAATAGAAAACAAATATTTTCATTCTTCCTTTTTAAATATAAATACTCAGGTGTTATTTTTAAATTTATAATTTAAAAATATAAACAAAAAATAAAAGAAAAAGCTTACATTTTCTGGAATTAAGTTTCTTATCTGAAGTAATATTTATTGGAAGTAAATTATTATCCATATTATTCCTCCCATTTTTCCTTCCCAGTATGAATTCCAGGAATTACTCTAAATTGGGAAAACATAGTTAAATGTAGTACAAGGCTTTAAGATTTTCTATTCCATATATTTTTTAAATAACTAATATATTATAATTCCATTCAAATAGATTTCAATTCTTCTGATTTTCAGCTTTTTCTTCCTTATTTAATAATAGTTTACAGTTGAAGTCTGATTTTCATTTTTTTAATCTCACCTCTCAAATTTTTGTTATAAATTTTATAACTGTAATACCGCAATAAATGAAATAGACTAATAATCTTATGTGAATATCATCATTATTACTCCACCTGGCTTCATTGATACCAACCTATTACATGTAAGTCTATTTCTAATTCAATATTAAAAAATATGCTTAAGAATTAAATTTATAACCTTATTCATTTGCTAAGATTTGCACATTTAATTTATTTATTTATTTTCAATTGCTATTCAATGGTAATAAAATAGCAATATATTTATCTCCCAATTAATATTATTTTCCAAATTATGATTCTCAGTCAAAGCCACTTTTTTGGGTTTTGAAATTTTCCACCAAGCAGATTTCCTAGTGCACTGGTAGAACAGTCTTTATTTAAAGCCACTTATTGATTTTAATGCTAAATATATTTTCACATTTAAAATTTTCTATATTAGTTTAATACAGGGACCTAAGTAATAGGTCACAATAGAAAAAATTCCTGAATAATAATATTATATAAAAACGTATTATATTACTAAACATAGTAATAAGAAGAAATGAAATTACTTTCTCCATGATTTTATCTATTAGTTAAAGTTTAGTCTAATCTTATGAGCAAAAATGATGAAAAAACTGATATCCAGAGTAAATATTTCTAAGTAACACACACACACACATATATATATATTGATTATTATGTTTAAGTGCTAGCATAGTGACAATATTCAAATGTTTTCTGAGTGCGTAGTACAATTAAAATAGGAATATCCACTTTTTTTTATAGATAATTTTCCTTAACTGAATTTTTAGGCCCATTACAATTTTAAAAAACAAATTTTCTTTAAACCATTTAGTCGATTTATTTACTGATGTTATATAATGAGATAATATTAAACAAGCCTATGTAGTACAATTAAAAAAATAGGTTTATCCATATTTATAGATAATTTTTCTAAAGAAATTTTATAGCTCATTACAATTAACAAGCTTAACTTTTAAAAATCATTTTCACATTTGTTAGTTTGTTTTTCCCTCTGCAAAGATATCTGTCATAATTTATATGATTCGGGCAATTTTAAAATATTGTAAAATATTATTAATTTCTGTTACAATAAAAATTAAGTAAATATTTATGTATTCATTTCATCATGAAATTAATATGTGTTTAATAATATTACAGAATTTATTCATCAGAGCAATTATCAACAACAATACATTGGCATTAATAATCGTCATTTTTTTATTTTCAATAACGAAGCAAATTGTGCTTTTAAACATCATTGCGATGAGTTTTCTTCTTAATTATAATGAAACAAATTCTGATGCATTTTTTAAAAATTCATTAAAACTTATGTTGACTTTTTTTAAAAATGAATTTTTAAGTTTGTCAATCCGATATTTTCTCACTTTTATTCGTCATTATTTCGAATTATATTTTATAAAGAGTACAATTTATAAGCAAGTATATTTTTCTGCTTTATACTTAAGAGTGTGAAAACGAAAACACTAATCTTTTTCTTTCTCTAATCTAAATAATTTACGGGTCATTTTAACCAGACAATTGACTAATATAAACAAACATAAAAGCGTAATTGCTTACATTCTTCGGAATTGTTCTTTGTTTGAAATAGTACGTTGTTGAGGCAAATAATTATCCAGGATGGTAATATTCTAGTCCATATGCACATTAGAATCATATACATAAAAAACAGTGTTTAAATAGTGCTGCTAGTTTTAAAGTTTCTACTCCATTCCTTTTTAATTTCGCAAGTTATTTTTCATCCGACATTTTGTTCAATTTAATTCACAAGGTTATTACTTTCAGCTTTTCTTTTTTACTTTAATTTTTTTTTGTGTGTAGAATTGAAGTCTTCTCTTATTCTGATTTTCTTTCTTAATAGCCCCCCTACAAACTTTGCTATATTATTTATACCTTGTACTATAGGGCATTATGGGAAATAATGGGTGCTTTTTAATAACTATTATAAATAATGACTTGTCCTTCTAGTGATGACCACCTAGACTTTCGCATTTATTTTAGATTGTAATAATTTATTTAAAGACTGTTTAAAAATTTAGAAGAATTATAACGATTTTGTTAAGCGTTTTTCTTAATTACTGATTAATAATAGTAATAAAATGCTAAATATTTTTATGCTTCAAGTTATATTTAATACTATTAAAATATTATTGAAATGAAGCGTTATTATCCTCTGATAAAAAATGCTATGAGATTGCTATCCACTTTATCAGATTAGGGCATACAAACAATCCAGATATTTATGCCAGTGAGTTTTTAAGTTAGTTAAAATTATACTTCAACAAGTATTTCAATCATAAACTTACTTTATGCTGATTTTCAATGTGTAATAACAAATATTAAAATTTTAAAAATTTTGTGTCTATACATGTATCACTGAATAAAGCTTACTATCGCTATTAAAACATATGGTTACAATATTTCCATTTAGACAAAAGGGAAAATGCAATTTTTATATATAATTACAGGGTATAATAACCTAGACAAAAAGAAAAATATTTATTTTTATTTAGTAAGTATTTTTAAAAAACAATAAAAGATTTGCACTTTGTACATTTTTTTGCATTAATTTAATATTTATATGAAGAAGAACCACCATTGTCCATTCCATACTTTCTTTTATTAGATTACCGATCATACACACAGACAATTTACTCTTATTCATATTAGTAATAGAATAAGAGGTTTAACTTCATCTTAGGAGGTAGTAATCCATTTTGCATTGTTCAATAATGTAAATACATCTGTAAACTGGGGATGTACCCATCTTAGAGATAATTTCACAGGTTTTCTTACACAGGAAAGGTTGCTTATCAATGCTATATCCTCAATGGATAAATAATATGTATACAGTGGTTATATAAGAAGTGGTCTTCATTTTAATATAACTATCTTGCATTGTTCATCAATGCTACATCTGTAAAATCATAAGAGATACCTCACAGAAATGATAACTATTACTATAGCTTCTATCATAGCAATAACAAATGTAATATCCTTCAATGGTAAATAACATGCATAGTAGTGGCTATATAAGGATACCCTATTTTAGAAGAGGATAATCCATCACAGTCTATCTGTATACACTGACATGGAAATACAAGGAGATGGCCTCATCTTGGGAGATAACAATTCTCTATGAGCTCCCCCATTCAGCATTACCTTGGCACATTCTCTTTTTTAGTGGGTAATATGACCCTATTTCCTTAAGTGGTATATTATCAGTACATTTAGGAGGGATGATTCTACTATTAATAAGCTCTGATAGGTTAACAAAATAAATCTTCAACTACATTTGACTTTCTTGAATTAATATTTTGTTCCACCTTCTACTTTTCTAAGAAACTTTAATACTTTCATAATCATTGGACATTTCCTTTTTCAAAAATTTACTGATTCTTCAGTTTTGTTTTCTAAACCTTCTTCTCTTTATCTAAAGATCTGATAAATCTTCAATTCTATCACTCGCCCTCCTTTATTTTTATTTCATGATTCAGTATTTTTTTCTCTATCTAGAATTTTCTATCTTTGTCTAGCTTCTATATGCTTTTATTCGCCTTTTAAACTCAAGATTTTCTTCTGTATTTCCTTGATATTAGATAGAAAACATCCTCAATTTCATGTCTCATTTCTAATTTGAATTGAATTTGTTGATGCACAATCTCTCTCAATGCTTATCTTTACTCCTTTCACCATCGTAATAAGTAAATTTTTCTTTGGTATAATCTCTGCTAGCCTCTAAATCAAGGCACAAATTACTAATATCTTCCTTAGCTTTTACATTATTATGATTACAACTCAACTCTAAACTCAAAAACTGATTTTGAGTTCATCTATATCAGTACCTAAGAATCTAAACTGTTCTTTTATAGATTTTTCCAAAAGAACTCTTAACATCCTCATTGTTTTGGCTTATCTCTTTGCTCAAATTTCCATGATTTTCTCTTGCTTTTCCTCAATCTTTTCTTCCAAATCTTTTTCAAATCCCTCTCCCATTTATTTTAACATTGTTATACCTATTATTTTCTTTTTCATTTTATTTCTTTAATCCCTTATATTATTCTCCATTTTTATTCTCCAACTCCTTATAATAATTTCTCATTATTTTCTTTCGTTTCACTTTTCAACTCTCTTATACTCTCATTATTTTATTTTTCATTATTCTCTTTTATTTTATCTCTTCAATCCTCTTAGACTCTCGATATATTTTCTATTATTTATCATCTTCCAATCCTCTAAGACTTCGCATACATCTTTTTCATCTTTTTTCCATTTCCTTATCATACTCTTCATTATTTTTTCTTTATTATTCTCTATATATCTTCCAATCCTCTTAGACTCTATTATATTCTTTTCTATTTTTTCATTTGTCTTCCAATCCTTCCTTCAAGACCTTTATTATATTCTTTTCTATTCTTTCCATTTCTTATCATACCGCTTATTTTTTTCCTGCTTGATCTCTATATTATCTTCCAATCCTTCTTAGACTCATTATATTCTTTATTATTTTTGCATTTTATCTTCCAATCTCTTCAAGACTCTCATTATATTCTTTTCTATTCTTTCCCATTTCTCTATCATACTTCATTATTTTATTTTCATTATTCATTTTCCATTTTCCAATCTCTTCATAAATTATATTTAGTTTTGATACATTTTATTTGTATCAATTGGTTCATGATTTGTACCAATTGTAGGATTTCTCTTCAGACTTTTTCTGTTTCATGAGATCAAAGTAGAAAATATCCGAATCTCTTATTATTGATACTTCTGGTATAGAAGCATCTATCGATTGGGACTATATTCTCATATTTCACTCATTTTAAAATATTTTTTATAATAATGTTTATGACTATACTACTTAGATCTAATCAAATTGACGAACCGCATACTTCAACATCACTCATTTTTTCCATTGGTTCCACAATCTCACATGTTCACTAAGAAGAAAACACGCACTTAGATATAAGTGACAATATATACTCACCATTACTTGTAAGTCTTTATGCTCTACATCAATAAAGAAATTTAAAAATGTTGTGACCTTAGCGCTAACACCACCATTTAAATATTGCTATCAGAGGATATTTCATTATAAGTGTTAACATATACAAAATATAATGTAATTTATTTATGAAGCCATTATTAAAACTTATTTGAGTCAGGATCATCGATATGGGAATTCTGGGTTAGTATAATTTGTTAAATTGAGAACATCATTCGTAACTTGATCACACTGCTTCTTTTAACAATCATTCTTTAGAATGATCAGCAACATCTCAAGTTAATAGACCAATACTTACACAGTCACATTTTTCAAAGACCATATTCCTGTAACTTTCTTACTAATCAGCTAGTCAGCACATTTTTGGGAGTCATATCCTCCTATGTAATCTATCAACAACTGTCTAATCAATTCAGACTTGGTTTGATATCATATTCTCCTGCAACCTCTTTCAGCTACAATCAACTAACTGACCTAGAATATACGCCGAAAAATAAATACAAACCAAGAGAGATTTCTTTATTCACTGGAGTTCATATGAAACTATAAAACCAAAATGCATCACAAGGTGAGCATGGAAGACAGGTACTGAGCCAAACTAGGTTTAAAAATCCACAAATGCCAGCAATGTTATGAACAATTTTGAATATCGATCAAAACTCAATATAATCCCCTATTTTTCTGTGTTACAATATATATATATATATATATATATATATATATATATATATATATATATTATAAATTACATTAGATATAGTATATTATAATTTTTATCTAAATTATATTATTAAATAATCTTTCAAAAGAAAAACATAAAATTAAAATGTTAAAGAGTTTATTCAGTTTGTTTTTGAAAGATAAAATCAAATATAGTTTTTCTATCGCGAATTTCAGAAGGAGAGGGGTGTTTAATATTAAAATTAAACCATATTATAAAGAAGTAAAGAAATGTATTAGTATTTGCAAAATATAATTTAAAGAAAAACATACCAATCTCTTTTGCTCCAGCTGGAATTAAAGAAAAAATAAATAAAAGAAACTATAATAGTAAATCATTAAAATAGATAAGATATAGCATTGAGAGCTAAATAAATAAAATGGTATGTAAAATAAAAGAAGATTATCATTAAAAACTTCTGTAATATTATTAGATAAAATAAAACAACATGATTCTATTGTATGGCTGTTACTAATTTTACAATCTTCCAAAATGTACGCTTTTATCAAATGATTATAATTGGATATACATAACTGAGCAAGCAGACTCTCGACATTAGATATTGCAAATACAGTGTAGATGTCAAAGCGTATGTGAATATAGACCTTTTTTTACCTGACGTAGAATCTATGTTCATTAAAAAGTCAATTAAGTTTGATACCAATGCATGTTCAGAAGCTAATGTGAGCAGCTCTAACGACCAAGATGCCCACCTTATAATATCTCAGGCGTAATGCATATTTAATCTGCACTGAGCCTCAAGACGCATGGTCCATGAAAATGTAGTAGATCTGTCTATGTAGAATGTTAAAATGTCAGCTAGATATCTTTATGAAATTCTCAAGAGTATCTATTTGACTCCTATAGTCAATTAAAGGAAATCCAGGAAACTCAGCAAGGAAATGTCCTAGCCCAGTTGGAAGCATCCATACTTGAAGTCCACGGGAAGCAGTAAACAAAAGAAGAAACAAAGTGTTAAATCTACGTTAAAATCTAGGTAAAAACATTTGGCTTATTTTCATGAAAATGGTAAGAAGCTGGTTTATTTCATTGCATTAATTAAAGTAAATCTTTCAAGAGTGTCTAATTATACGAACTCTATGTCATGTTATGTTGAATCAACTAGATGATGTGTGATTAAATTTCAAATGTTATGTGGTCTTCTAATATCATTATTGTAAAAAGAGCATTGATGACAGCAAAAGATCCTACGTCAATAGTTATTTAGTTAAATTGATAATACCAGTGTTGACAGAAATAGTAGAATATTTAAACCAGCTTAGAAATGTTGATTTAAAACAGTGCAGTTTTTATTAGAATTATAAAATGTTTAAATTTAGTAAATGGAATGTTAGTTACTAAATTGACTTTAAAATTTAATTTTTATTTGTTGGTCAATTCTTTCATCCAATCCTTCCTTTACCAAATCTCTTTTAGTTTAATCTTTTTATAAATTTTTCATACCTTTATCAATTTTTTTAAACCACTAATGAAGTATAATCTATTATGATTGCTAAAGTTAGCTGAGCTGGTCATGAATTTAGTACAGGTTAAAGGCTACTGTCAGCAAATATTTACTCATCCTTTAATAGATAATATAATCATATTTATACACAAACAAAAAGTGTTTTTGGAATATAGGTGTTCAACCTCCAACAGCTGAAGAAGAAAAATCCTGAAAATAAATACAGTTATATACTTTATAGCTATTTGAAGACATCTTTCTCCAGGTAAGGTTCTTCTGCCAAGAGGCTGTTTGTGTTTTAATGCAACATATTCAATCGTTCAAATGGCTATACCCAATGTGGGACGAACTATTGTAAATGCATAAGTTAGTTACTTTCTTATTCTGTTGAAAACAAAATCTAAAAGCAATTACGTGTAAAAGTGCTTTAATTTAAAAAAAGAATTGACCAAAACTTTTTTTTCAAAACAAAAGAGATTTATATATAGTACACAAACTGAGCCACTGATGTTGGGTGAAATTAAAGATGACCTGGTAGAGAAAAGGACTAAAAGGGTGGAGTGTGTTTTTGAGTTTCCGTCTTAGTGGTAAAAAAAAACCATAGAAAATTTAGTCTAACATGTTTATTTGAAATAAAATATTGTTTTAAAATGGAAAAGAGAAAGAAATGTCTGAGACACAGATGGAAAAAACAATATAAACATAGATGCGGAAGAAATAAATAAGAATCAGTAAAGTCATCAAGAATTCATTATGAAATTTAAGAGAAATAAAAATGAAATTAAAGAAGAGGTAAAGAATAGTGAAAGAGAGAACCAAGAAAGCAGAGAGTTAATTTAGTTATAAAAGAAAGTCAGGGAAGTTGAGGTCATGAAAGAGGTAGAAATGGAATTAGAACCAGTATAGCATTGTGATAAATAGTTAGACAATAAATGATCAAGAAATAGAAGAAAGCTACAAAATTTAAAAGGTTAAAAATAAACGTCATATTCATTGTAATTTTAGGATTTAAAAACAAAGAGAAAGTGTAGAAAAATATTCCCAGATTGAAGTAATCTGAGTTTGTTCAAGTATAAAGGTTTTGAGTTACCAAGCCAAAACAGTAAAGAGAAAGAGATAAAGCAATAAAATATAAAAGCCGAACCAATAAGAGAGAAAGCATATACGATAGATCTAGAAAGAGTACAACCACTTTAATATATAGTTTTAAAGTTAAATCCGGTAATAGAAATGAAATAAATAAAGGACCAGAAATGGACTATGTTTAATATAATTATTTGATTTGTGTGAAAAGCCTGAATTAGAATTTCGCTTATTTAAAATGATGGATTGTCTAATAAATAATAATGTAACAAAAGGCTTATAAAATAAAAGATTTTTTTCCACAGCACATATTAATAAGCGAAAATGTCACAAATAACTAGTTCAAATAAATAAAACTAATAAACAAGCAACAATAAATTACACTAGAAATATTTGTAATTAAATAAATGAATAAAATAAATAGCACATAAAATAAAAATGTAAGTTAAATAAATATAAAAGAATATATCTTAGAAAATAAATAAAATATTCATAATAAATAAAATAGTTTTTTTCTCGATACACACATTAATATATAAGTTAAAGTAATAGTTAAAAGAATATTTAATAGATATAAATAAATATAAATTGATGTCCTGATAGTTTAGAATAGTAATAAAGTTAAATAAATATGCAAGATAATGTCTTTAATAGTTCAGAATAATATAAATAAATATGTTAAAGTAATGTTCATGTGTATTTAAAATAATATTGTAGATTTAGTGATAAATAATTTAAAGTCAATCTGAAGTTATATTAGAGTGTATATATTGTTCCGTAGGAATGAAGTAGGTAGCGTTTTAGTTAAGGTTAAGCTTAAAGCTGTCAACTGATAAATTTAGTGCCTCAAATGGATTGCCGATCATTCCTCTTTTAAAAGTGCACTGGCAACAACCAGAGTAAGTTGTAAGTCACTTTAGGGAGTATCCCCCAGACTGCACTGCTTTTCCAAAGCAAGTCGAAATGGAATGTTGAAAATTCCTGCCACGGCAGTTGCTTAGTCAAAGTCCATCAAGAGAATCGGCAATCGCTTTCCAGGCTTAAGGTCAAAAAATAAGGACAGTTGAAATTCGCCATTTGCAGCTACCTTTTCTTAATAAAGCTGATCAAGAGGACTCATGTTTCAAGTCAGCTTTTTGATAAAAGATCTCAAAGCACAAATTAAGGCTTGATCCCCGATCATTGATCTGGTGACTAACATTGTACAATGTTACCATGAAAGAAGAAAAGCATAATTGGAGATTGCCCTTAGTATGGAAAGAAAAGATATTAAAAAGGCAAATTTGAAGAATAATAGTCAATATTTATCGTTAAGCTGATAAATGGTCAAAAAAATGACGATTTTACCTCTCAAAGAAGAAGTGTAGCAGCAAATTTTTATATTGATATAGCATTATTATAATTTACTAAAATTATATTATTAAATAATTTTCAGCAGAAAAAACATAAAATTAAGGTTAAAGGAGCTATTCAGTTTGTTTTTGAAAAAGATAAAAAATCAACAATAGTTTATCACACTTGGGGGAAGAGGGAAGTTTCTGCCAGATAAATTAAACTCAGGTTATAAAATAGTAAAGAGTTTAGTTAGTATTCGAAAATATAATTTAAAAGAAAAACATACCAATCTCTTTCATTAAAGAAAATAATGTTAAAACTAAATAGTAAATTGTATTAAAAATATAAAAGTATATATGTGCAAATTTGTGTAAATAAATAAATGTATAATAAAAGAAGCATTATCATTAAAAAGACGGCAATGGTTTATTAATAAAAATAAAACAACATGTTTTATTGCATGTTACAATAGTTTTGGCACTTCAAAACACGTTTATCAAATGATTATCATTGGAATCTGACAACAGATCTTTGCCGAGATATTAGAAAGACAACAAGGCACAGTGTATAAATAGACCTTTTTATCTGATAGTAATCAGGTTCACAAAGCAATTGGAGAAAGTTCAGAAATTAATTAGCAGTTAACAAACAATATGCAGGTTGAGAGAAGATCTTGGGAACGCATCGCCATCTCCACGATGTCCGAAAACAGTGCAGATTTGCCCGTAAATAATGCCAGCTTAACATCTAGGGAAATCTCCATCAGCATCCATTTGTTCCACAATAGTAATAATCGTGAAAATCAGAAAACTCAGCAAGAAAACGTCCTAGTTTGCCGAAGCATTCATAACGGAAAACTATCTACTAAAGAAACAAATAAACAAGAAGAAAAATTAGTGAAGCAAATCTATGTTCAAAATCCTAGGTAAAACATTTGTTTTATTTTCGTTATACTGTAATAGTCAAGCAGTGGCCAGAATTAATTCAGCAACTTCACAAGAGGTTCAATTATAAGAACTTGATATCATATAAATGAAACTAATATGCATTAATTTCAAATGCTATGTAGTCCTCTTATTATCATTATTGTGTATTGAGCATTAATATGCAGATCCTGACGTCAATATTATTGCTGTACCAGATAACACTAGTGTTCGTTATGAAAATATACAAGAAGACAAATGGTTTAGAAATGTTTAATTAAATAGAGGCGGTGTTTTTATTAATAGAAATAGTCTAGTAACAAATGTTAGTTGACAAATTGTCTTTAAAAATTAAATCTTTATCAATGTTATCGACCTTTTTATCATCAATTTTCGCCAAATTCTTTGTCAACTTTTGTAAATTCTAAATTCTTTATTTAATTTTTTAACCATCAATGAAGCACTCCACAGCATTTGTTTATTAAAGATTTGTATGAATAGTACATTGCTCGTAAATATTATTCAATTTTGAATAGATAATAAATCTGTTTTATACACAAACAAAAAAGTGTTTTGGATTGTAGAATGAATCAACAGCCTTGAAGAAGTTTATGTCCGGAATAACGTGCTAGTTATATACGATAGCTATCGTTAGTATACATAATTTTAGCATGTTTCTTCTCGCCTAAGAGGTCGGTGTTTCAATTTTACATGACAAATCGGTTCATATAGAATAGTTTAATTGAATTTGATTCAATGGTGTTATTACAAAAAATTATTGTTTTAATCATTAAATGATATTAAATTATATTATTTTAAAAAGAATACATGTATCAAAATACACAAACATATAGAAGTGTATTCATTTCTAATGTCATCGATTATTTTAAAATACTTATGATAACTAATTGTTTACTTAATTCAATTTAATTAAAACAAGCAACCTAGTTAATTATTTTCAGGTATTATCATTGAAGGTGAGATTTGATTTACAAAGATATATTTACACAATCCTAAGTAGAACTGATAGATTGAGTGGAAAGACAATATTTGCCCGCCTAAAGTGAGAAATTCAACAATATGGGAAATGGAGCAACATATATAAATAGCCTCAAAATTTGGAGTGTCAGTTAATTCATTATTCGCTCTCAGACGTTTTCGTTCCCTGCGAAAGTTTATCTGAAGGTAATATACTTAATTTTAAAGAAATTTATTGTTGATGAACCTTTAAAACACAATATTTAAAATTAGCAGGACAAGCAGCACACCACCTAATGAGTTTTGCTAATCAACAATATGACAAAGATCTTGATTCTCCAAAATTTGCCCTGTAATGCCTTAAACACCTACAAGAAGCCAGAACCTCATTACATCAAACTGAAAGGTCATAGTTGAACCTGAAAGAACTGGGATAAAGCGCAAGCACTCATAATCGTTTTACCTAAAGGTAACCATTTGCTTTTACCTTTCCATAAATTATAATCATTACAACTCCAATCATTCAATCATAAATATGTACTGTAACAATAGTTACACCATATTTATAACTCTCATTAGTTTTCTTATATTTTTTAATGGGGTTTGAATCTTGAAGCTAAGATCCCACCTGTTTCAGTTTTGTTTTAGCTGGAGAGGATTTGATAGCTAAAGATATTTATATTTTATGTCGCACACTTTTTTATAACGTTTTAGTATTTTCATGCATTTTAAATGTTACCTGTAATTATCGCATTCAATAACGACTTAATTCGTGTTCGTAGCATTCGGTAAACCTCCAAAAAATCTTTGGCTGGCAACCTCATCATTAATTGCCAAAGAGGGACTGGCTCTGCTTAATATCTCTAAAATAGAAAATTAGAATTGTGTTTTTCTTTGTAATTTTATAAGTCATTAGCAGAAGATAAAATTGGACCCTTTTTAAATCAAGTAGTATTTACATTTTCATTCTGCTAAAGTGGTTACAATGCAATATTTTTAAATTTCTATGAACTTCCATAAATTTCTGTTTGTATTTATTATGTGGTTTAAATTAGTTTATTTTAAAATGAATTGTTTGTAAGTTTATTTTTGAAAACAAGTGTGCAGACTAACTGTTTTTCTAATTATTTACTTGTCCTCATGATTTTAATTATTAATTTTAAAGTAATTTTACAATCGCTTGGCTTGGATTCCACCAATTTTAATTTGCTTTAGATTTTCTTTCACACCATATTTTGTTGTTCTTAGACTCAATCAAACGTGATATTTTAAATCTATAATAAGGTGCAGTCGGCACTGATATAGCGACATTCGGGTCTGACCATATTTAATCTTGAAAAGCTCATCAGCTAAGTGGCTTGACTCATTTCATGACAGTTGTTTAAGTATCTGATGTGAGAAACCCAATGCTGATGGGAACTTCATAGAATATGTGCTTCTCCCCTTTTAAATTTGTTTATTAGAGAACTGTAGATCTGGTTGTGGAGCAGCATTTACTTTAGTCTTTCAGACAGTATACTGAGTTGAATCATATTTGTTAACTGATAACTTTTCTTATAAAGTTAATTTTCTCGATAAATTTTAATAAATATGTTAAATGCACTTCCAATACGTTTGTCTTTGCAATATTCAACACGTAAACAATTTAAGATCGTTAGTTTCCAAGAGCTCAGCTTGGTAAACCATCATCATCACTCCATTCTGATCACAGTAAACAAATTTCTTCAGACACATCGCCTGGTGGTGCCTCTGTATCAGAATGGATGGAGAGTGTCCCAAAATAGTGATAATTTTTAGTGTAACCAATGTAAGCTTTTCAGTTTTCAAACCTATGTGATTTTATTAGACAATTGAGAGCATTTCTAGGCAAAATATGATTCAGTAGTGGTTTTCGGTTTTGTTAATTATTACGTAATTAGAGAGCTTGTAGAATGGGGTTCGTCTTCTTTTGAATGAAATTAATTTAGAACCCAAAAGCTATTTTCAAAGTCTGCTTGAGTAATTTTATTTGAAGAGTTAAATATAGTTTGTCTTTCTTTATGAAAGAATATAAAACGGTATGTGCCATTGTCTAAAAAATGTTGTATTAATTTATTTTGAAGAGTTACGGTAGTTCATCTTCTTTTAATGAAATAATTTTAGAAACTTAAAAAATGTATTTTCAAAGCCTGTTGGAAAATTTTATTTGAAGAGTTAAATATAGTTCGTCTTTCTTTATATGAAATAACTGAGAAAATATAGTAAAAAGAGTATTTTCTAAAAAGCTCACCTGAGTTAATTTTTTAAGATAAATATATCAATTTTTCATATGAAATAGCTTTAGAAATAATAAATATAAATAGCACTTTTTTTTTTAATGAAATTCATTAGATAATTTTTGAATTTAAAAGAATAAAAAAAAGATAAATGGTCTTTGTTATAGCTGAATGAGAAAACAGTAAATAGCGTTTTATTATTTTTAGATTTTGATTTTTTCGGCAGTTAAATAAAAAATTTTGAATTATAAAAATGGAATAGCTGAAAAAAGAAGAGCCAGAGGTCATTAATAGATGTAAAGATGATGATGAAGATGATGATGCAGAAATAATGTATGAACTAGTGAAACGCTATAATCATTATAAAGATTTGAGAGAAAATGAGAAACAATGAGGGTGAAATAACTTTAGAGAAGAGTAGAAGAAACTCAAAGTGAAAAGAGAAGTTACGAGAAAGTAGAAAAAGATGTTAAAAGATAGAGAATTATACAGGCTATGGTGGAAAGGCACAAGATATGCAGCAGTTAGAAAATCGCAGAAGGTTGGCAGCAGAAAGAGAAAATTTATAATGCAAGTATAAAGTAATATATAGGTTATACAAAAATGAAAAGCAGGTAGAAGATTCAAGAAACCAGAAGAAATTGGCTTTAATAATCGTTTATTTGAAAGAAAAAGAGTTATAAAGAAAGAGATTAAGAAATATGACGAAAGAATAGAACCATCAACGAACATCTCATTGAAACGTCTGCAAGTAGATAAATTTTTTCTTTTTTAAGCAATATGCCTAAAAATAAAGTGTAGAAAAAGATTGAAGAATTGGGAAGTTTTTTGCAAAGATCCATGGTTATATGCTGTATAGAATGAGAATAAGAAAGAGACAGAATTTGAAGTAAGCTACATAATGATATTAGAGAAGGAATCCTATTTAGGGAAGTTAGTAAAAAGAGGAAAAGAACCGCTCCGTCAAAAAGCAAGAGTTCAAAGATTTAGCAACTTGATCTGACTATTTTTATTTATAAATAAAAAGATTTGTTAGATTTGTGAAAATGGTCGTGATGAAATGTTTTTTTTTCAAGAGTGAGGCAACGATTCAGCCGAATTTTTAAGAATAATTTAAAGCGTGTAGTTAAAAAAAAAAAAGTTGGCAGGAATTTATTTTTTTTTTTGACTACTGTTTTGGAGGCAGTTGAACGAATTGAAATCGATTCAATGGTGTTATTGCAAAAAAAACATGGGTTTTGAATTTTTCATTATAAATGGTTAATGTTGAAATTTTATATTATTTAAAGATAAAGATAAGTAGCACATGTTTAAACAATATATAAACGTTCATTTAGAGAATGTTTATTGATTTATTTTAAAGAATTAAGATACCACTTGTTTTACTTTTTGAATTAATGAATTAAAACAAGCGTAACCTTAATAATTTACTTCTCCTGTAGGTTTATTTAATAGTGAGATTTGATTTTTATGAAGAAACATTTCACTAATCCCCAGAGTTCCTAGATTAATTACAGATTAATACTATTCTGGCCTAAGGTGTAGAGCCCGGGACAACAAGGGAGTGTTTCGTGGTGAAATGTGAGTAACAAATAGCCTGCAAAATCGGAGTACAAGTTAATTGTTGTTCATCACTGTAATAAGCTATTTTTAGTGAAAGTTTATCTCAACTTAATATTTAAATTCTTAGTTAAATTTTGCTGTTATTTAAATCCTTTTTGCTTGCAACATATAATATATACGTGGTTACCACCCGAATAGCTTGCTAACTTCTAATAAGGGATGATCCTGACTTCCAAATTCTGTCTGTAATGGCTCTTAAAACACTACAAGAAGCCGGGAGTCCTGATGACATCTACCTTGGTTTGGCGGTCGAAGAACCTGAGCAGTTATAAAGTGCACACTTTATGAAACTGTGTTTTAATTGGTGTAACTATTTGCTTTTATTCTTCCCTATAAAATTAATTTCACAACTTCCAGCTCAATCGTGACCATAACATATGTATTTTAATAATAGCGACACTACATTGAACTTTTATTGCGTTTTCTTTATATTTAGATAATTTTAATCATTAAGATCTCAATTATTTAGTTTGTTTTATTGAAGAGTGAGCCAAATGAGTTTTGATGATGGTGCCACCACTTTTATAATGTTTTATGGTCGCATTTAATGCTACCTGCAATTTATTTATATTCAATAATTAATTTAGGGAACACTGTTCATACTTTTGTAAACTAGAAAATCTTTTAATATAATTTACCACCATTTGCTGTGAGATTTCGCTCTTGATATTCCAAAAAATGAAATTGAATTGTGTTTTCTTGCACTTTTATGTCACATAAAGATAAAATTTTATCCTTTCTTAAATTACAGGTGAAATGATACTGTCTGCTAAAGTGCTTTACAACTTTTAATATTTTCACCATGTGCACTTCTGATAAATTTCTATTGTAATATTATGTGTATAATTTTTAAATTTATCAAAGTGTAATTTAATCTGTTTTAGTTCATTTTGTTTGGGGCAGACATAACTGTTTTTCTTACTATTTAATATTCTTTATTGAGACTTAATTAGTTTAATTTAAAGTAGATTTTGCCAATGTTTGGCTGGGATTCACCAATTTAACTGTTTACTTCCTTCAATCATTTTTGTTGTCTTGAGGGATCAATCACCATATTTTAAACGTAGTAATAGAAAGCAGCTCACACCGAGATGGTATGACATCTAGTTCAATTCAAATTTTTGACTCTAAAAAATTTCATCAAGTATTTGTAGCTTTGACTCATTTTTCTGCTGGTTTGTATTATTAAGATTCGATAGAACGACGTTTTGAGTAATCCTCTCGCTGCTGAATGTGAAAATGTTGCTTCTTTTATATAAATTTGTTTATTAGAGAATCAGTAGATCTGCTGAGTTATTTAATGGTTCTTCTTATACAATGCCTGAGTTTAATCATATTTGTTGAACTTTTATAAACTCTTTCTTATAAGTTAATTCTTTCTCAATAAAATTTTATTAAATATGTTTAAACTTAATTTGGCTGACGTTAATTTTAGTATTGTCTCAATTTGTCAAACATTAGATCTCTGCTTTCTTCATGATTTAATATAAAATTCATCATCGTTATCATCACATTTGATCACCAGAAATAATTTTCCGGGTACGTAGTGGTCTGGTGGCGCTCCAAATAGAATGATGTGAGTGTCCAGTGGTATATATATATATGAGTATATGCCTTTATTATATAAGAAATAATATAAGAATTTGTGAGTGAGAGTTCACCAGTCATGAATTCTATACAAGTCTAGTGTATGTTGATTTATATGTGCAAGAGAAGGAAATAGACTAAGAGATCATATTCATCAAGCTGAATTTTTATAACTAAATACATACTATTGTTTTCTTAAGGTCTTCTATCTGAGATTTCAGAATGGAATATGAAATGAAATTAAATTACGCAATAAGTAAATGATATATATTAATTAAAATGATATCATAATAAGTAATACAATTAAAATAATAAAACATACATAGAGTCTAGAATGAAGAGAAAAGAAATGAAGACGCACCAATAAAATGCAACGATTAAGATGATGGTATATTTGTTGTTGTTGAGTGATTTTAGATAGCTTGAATAAGAACTAGTGAATGGTGAGTTAATTAGAGAATGAATTAGATGTCGAAAAAAAGATTGGAAATAGAAGAGAAGAAAGAGATATTTTGAAGATGATGTCCAGAACTCTAAACATATTAAATTCAAACATCATAAGATAACTAAAACAATAGGGATTCCAAGCTTACTAAAATCGAACATTTACCATAAAGTCAAAATAGTTTTATATAGATTACAATACAAGTGATTTATACTTTTGAAGTTTGATTGGACTTATAAAACAGTGAATGCAACATAAATCCAAATCCAACTACAAAAAAATAACTAGATATAAAATTTAATATAGAATTCAAACCCTATATTACAGATTAATATAACTTATTCTTCTCAGCGTTCACATAACTTAAGTTGTTATAAAAGATATACTTGGGTCATGATGTGGGATTCGCCACTACCCAAATATAACACACAAAACAACTCTAATACCACTTAACTTAACAAATTATTATTATTAATTTTCAAAGAAACTTTATAATTGCCATAACTATTATATACTTAACAAGAAATAATAGTTAACCTTTTTCAATAATAAAACACAATAACTTACCATAACTTCCTTTTCTCAATTAATTATAAACAATCTGACTGATCATGAATGATAGACTTAGTTAATAAACCTGAGCTAGAACCATATTGCTATTTCTTTATAGCACCACTTTAAAATAATATGCAATTTGTGCTACAATATTTGATTATTAAGTAATGATGCCTATGTAATTATATAAACTAGGGTTTAACAACGTATTATGATATACCAACATATAGTGACTTATACAATATTGATCACGATAATTCCGATATAATCCGATGATAATAATGTTAATATAATAATGTGTAGTGTGATTAAAGAATAAGATTATTACTAATAAAATAAATTACAACACAACAGATTATTTACATTATTTGTAATTTATTTGACAGCACTTGAAGTAGCAGATGAATCATTAAATGAAAATCAAATTGTAATAAAATTAATTGGTATCCCGATGACTATAATATGATATCAAATAACTAATACCATGACATTCATAATATCACCATCAATATAATAGCGTTTCATTATTAGCTAAACTTATATTTGGTTAAATAGCATTTACATTATAAAACAAAATAGATCTTTTGGAGATAAATTAATATTTTTAAATTTAAAACTCAAAGTATAATTATAGCTAAATTAGTAGCTACTTTATTTATCAAAATATGATAAGAATATCAATTACATATATTCAGCACATTTGACCATACATTTACTATAAATATCTGATAGTTGATGTAAAAGACATTATGATAAGTCAAATGCACACATGACACCCAACATTGCCGACTCAATAACCAATCATTTTAATAAATAACTATTCATTGATCTTTATAAAGTCATCATTGATAAAGACAAATCAACATTGTCCATGTGTATCTCTTGCTCTTTCATATAGAAGTTCTATACATTCATAAGTTCTTTTTGTTAAGATCCTATTAAATATCATACACATGATTCCAATTAGGCAAAC